>JAJIBD010002213.1:0-41805 GCA_021461705.1 Cryptotis parvus
CTGAAGTCCCATTGCTTTTTCAAGTGGCTCCTTACTTTACAGCACCGAAAGGACCCTGAGACACTCAGGAAACAAGAAGGGAAGCCCCCTCAAAGCAAGTGACATTCTGACAGTGGAAATACCTTTTAGGATCAGAATTTTTTAAGTCCATGAAATGTATTTAAATCAGAGTATGACAGAGCTTCACTCTGAGCGTGTGGGGAAAACACAAGAAACATTACAGCTCTTCAATTTGCTGAAATCCATTTTTGTGCACAAGCTACTGGTCATGTCTTTGCAGAATTTCTCAAGCTGCATCCCCATGCAAACAACAAAATTGGGCAGTGTCAGCAGAAAGAAGCGTTTGGAATACATCAGGATCAGAAAACAAGCACATTTGAAAAACAGACTTAAGAAAGGTCAAGCAGGAGGTTCTAGAAATACACTAAAAGCTCTGCGTAAATGCCTGCTTATCTCTCTATTTGAAACTAGTAGACTGCTGACGACTGCAAACTTCCATTTCACATAATTCTTGCTCATTTTCATCTCCCATAGCTAAACTTAATTAAATATTGCTACTTCTGGTTTCTGGGTATGTTTTGAAACTTTCTAAATAATTCCCATAAGCTTGAAGTCTGGAAAAGAAGTATTATTACAAAGAACTCTATTTAAGTCACTGTAGTTAATTACAGTAAAACAATCTTTGTGATATGTATCACCAATATAAAGTTAATTATCTCATTAACCTTAGCTATAAAAATCGTCCCATTATAAATGAGAATCAAAGAAAAGGACCAGAAATATAATGTAAAATAATGTCATCAAAATAGTGTCACATTTCCTCCAAGGTGGTCTTTAACATTTTAAAGTATGTCTTCTGGGTTAATAACCAATAAGGACAATGTCTATCAAGATGATGTGTGTTGATAGAAAGCTGGCTTTGCTGTAAGGTAGCATCTTAGGCTATTTACTTTTTATATTAGTTTAACTATTTTATTCCCCTTTTGCCGTTTCTATCCCAAGAATAAAACTAAAAACTTATTAGAATTTATTGGCAAGAGACCTGACCCTTCAATAGTTGGCAAACTTCTAGTGGTCCCTGTGTCTTTGAGACTGGCCCAGATGATTTAAGATTTTGTTAGTATGTAGGAAATGACCTCCGCTGGCATTGGTTAAAGAGTAAAAAGTATCATTCTGAGTAAAGTTTTTTAATAGTTGTTTTACCAGGAACTAACGATCTGAACACTCAAAGATGAAGGACTATTTAGGCCTAAATGTGGTTAATCAGATATTGAAATTGCACCTGAAAGTGATAATTTTGTCATGGCTTTCCTCAGACAAGATAACTAAATCTATCCTGCTCTAATTTTAGTTTATGTACCTGGATATCTATATCAGAAAGCAGTAAAAATTAAAATGAGCTAACGTTAATTGAATGCTGCTTGTATTCATCAGCATTAATTAGATATTTAGTAATAATATAAATAATGAATTTACTTTTCTATTTCTGTCCAAATACCCATATTTTTCTTTAGATAATTAAACCCCACAATTTTATATAAAACACTGAATAGTGCCCGATATGGCCTAGTTTTGTTTTGTTTTTATGTAGGAAAAATACAATGTTTGTATATATATCTGTCTGGCCAAGAAAAGAACTCTAATATTATCACTGTATCACTGTCTTCAATTTGTTCATCCATTTGTGAGTGGGCTGCAGTAACATCTCCATATATCCGTCACAAGAAGTGTGGCTTAAAGGGCATCTGCTTGCTCCAGGGACAGAAAAAGAGCCTACAACCATTCTTCCAGGTCATGGATTGGGGTCCATAATTGTTACTAGTATTTGGCATAACAAAATAAAACATGGGTAGCTTGCCAGGCTCTGCCATGTGGTGAGTATATTACTCAGTATATATTACGTATAAACATTTAGCCCTACAAAGCAAAACATGATCTAGTGAACACATAAGCAAGGAGCAAGTGATGTCTGCTCTCCAAATAAAATAAGTTCATCTGGATTCTGTTTTCAGGCATATAGTGTCCCATCACCGATCCCAGCATTGATTTCCCAGAATCTCTCTCCTACCCCTGCCCCTGCCCCTCCCCTAGCTTAGCAATTTGACCCTTGTTAAGTTTGGGTCTTTGAATCAGTGTTGTTGACTCTGTAGTTGGGATTATTGGCTCTGTCCACTCCTGAACACCACCAATGTAGCTGAATCCCTTCGGCCCCCCTACCCTCATTGCTTCTCATTTATCTCTTCTACCCCTTCTTTAACTCTAATTCTTTTCTGCTTCTCACTATACTCTGGGACAAAGAGTGATACTAGGCATCTCCTACCCCTTCGAACCATTGAATTTCCTTATCCATTTCTTCTAAAGTTTCCATATAATATGAGCTATCGTAATTGTCCTTATGACTCACTCAATTTAACATCATCTTTCAGTTCCATACATATTGAAGCAAATTGCGCCCACGGTTCATCATCACTGCTGCATAATATTCCATTATGTAGATATACCACATCATCCCGATCGCTGGTCTAGTTATTTACGCCCTAGGTTGTTCGAAATAGTTGTTGTTTTACCTAGAGTGCTTTGAAGTTAATTATGGTGTAATATTTCTTGTGAATTAATGTTTTTCTTGCTGAGATATTTACCCAAATGTGTAACTCTTGATCTTGTGGGCTTGATTTTAAGTTTACTGAGATACTCCCATACTGTTGTCCACATTAGTTGAACAAGACAACTTCCACCAGGAGAGAAAAGAGTTAATTTTCACCACATCCTTACCAACACAGATTGTTCCCATTATTTTTTTTTTTAGCTTTTTAGTTCACACCGACAATGCTCCAGGGTTTCTCCTGGCTCTGCACTCAGGAGTTACTCCTGACTGTGCTCGGGGCACCATATGGAGTACAGGGGATAGGACACAGGCATGAGCTGGCCCGATGCAAGACAAACGCCCTGCCCGCTGAGCTACTCAGGCCATCTGTTCCCATTATTTTTATATACCTTATTCTCACTAGATGTGAGATGGCACTGCTCAAAGTCTTAATTTGGATTTCCTTAAATATAAGTGATGTTGAGCAGCTTTATAATTCTTGCTGGCTTCTCTGTTGATTTGCTCCTAGTAGTCTCTTAATTTCTCTCACATTTTTATGGAGTTTTGTATATTTTCTTGCTGATCTTTGTGAGCACTTTCTAGCACCTGGATATCAACCTTGTTCTCATGTGTTGACTAAAAATAAATTATTCTATTCAGTTAGCTGTTTTTTTTTTTTTTTTTCTTTTTTGGGTCCTCTCAGCAATGCCAGGAGTTACTCCTGGCTCTGTACTCAAAATTGCTCCTGCAGTTCTCGGGGACCAACTGGGATACCAGGAATCCAAGTGAGAGTCATCTAGCTGCAAGGCAATGTCGTACCCACTTGTGCTCTCAGTCCTAGACCTAGCGACACCTTCCAAGGTTCAGATTTTGGAGCATTCTGCCAATATCCGTGTCAATGTACTTTACAGATTTTGGTCTAGTCTTTAGGTCTTTGATCCATTTTCAGGTGAATTTGTGTAATGTGGAGCGAAACAGTTTTATCTGTTTACATATGGTTATCAATTTTGCCAGCACCATTTGAAGAACATCACTCCATTTCATGTACACAAAGTAGCTGACCATGGATGTAATATTGAAAACCTTTATGGAAGCGAACTTAATGAATTCATCTTTTAAAGCAGGTCGTATTTTCCACATTCCTTTTTGATCTGAACCAGAGATTCTCAGACATGGGGCAGCTGCAACTTGCTCACCACTGTGCCCGACAGCCACGAGGTGCCTGGGAGGCATAGCAAGTTCTAGCCCTGCCTGCCACCCCAGCAGAGCCTCAAAACAAGCCAGGCAGCGACCCACTCCATAGGGGCCACCGTTTTCACATTGGACTTCCTCTCATCACATCTACACCCAGCAGACCAGACTATGACAGCCTGGCTAAGCTGCGGCTGCTGGTTCATCACTAATTGCTTATTTAGAGGTGACTACAAGAGTAACGCCACCCACACGGCAAAACCTAACAAGCTGCTGGTCATATATTTGATATGCCAGATATCAGTAACATTTATATTAGGTCATTCCCATGACCTAACACTATGGTTTGAGACTCTTTATGTTCCTGGAGCAAGCAGATGCCTTTAGGGATTTCTATTAGCATGATACAGGACACATGGAGATATTGCTAGTTGCTCGCTCCTGGCAAGATGATCAACAGGAAGATAGTGTCGTGATAGTGATAAGCTACTGTTTTACAGAGAATTCAAAATTTTGCATAAGAAGGTATATCAGTTGTTTACAAGAATTTTAGAAAAAAAGATGGCAAACCTAAATAATTGAATGAACCCTATCTGATTGACAACACACTGATTGAGCTCAAAAGTGCTTTTTCCTCCTGATCACTACATGAGTTAATCTACAAAATAATTCATTGAATTAAAAAGTAATGTAAATAACAAGATCATGGCTCTGGACATGCACAAGAAGGGTGCATGAAAGTGAATCCTTTTGTGGTGTATTCTAATGCAAGATCCAAACATGGCCCAACATACAGAACTTCCTGCAGCATTGTTTTTAAGGGAATCCAATATCCATGCTTTCTAACCATGAGTTTAGTTGGTTTGTTCTTTGAAAAATCATTTGTGATTTCAGCAACAACAACAAGAGTCTCAGAAATAATTCTATCATTTTACCTCATATATGTTTTTATTTAGTCTGCTTGTGTTTTTCTGTGCTCTGTTTTCTCTTCCAATATTTGTTAAATAATTTCAAAATATGGAAACCTGTTTAATTTCATAGCATATAGTAAAATATGGGAAATGAAGATGTAAGATTGTGTTTCATAGATATTAATTAGCACATCCACATATAGAAATACCTTTTATGAACTGAAACTTAAGTACGAAATTTTAAGAATTGGGGCCCTTCCCAATTCTTACAACAATTGCGCAAATAATTTTCTTGCTGTTTGTGGTTTCCTATATGTTGGTCCAGTTGTGTTTTCTATATGTCTGTTCCTGAATAGATATGTTGTTTTAAAAGATCAAGGTAATATTAGTTTACATAATCGTGCACTTTCAGAAGTTCAGTTTCCTATGCTCTTTCAAAATATGTGTTACTCTATCTCAACCACCAGTAAATCAATATCCTTCAACGACCATCCACTTGAATCCTTCCAGCATCAATTACTTTCTCCAGTAGTCAAGCTTAGTTTTGTGGTCTGAGTTTACAAGTTTGTTCTTACTTGTTTGTTTGTCCCATCATTTTGCATCTTATATCTAAAACATGGAAGCTTTACCATGTTTCTGAAACATCAAGATTTAATTTTCCTTATGACTGGGTAGCATTTTTGTATGTAGTATAACCACATGCTTTTGATCCTCTCATCTGTCATTGGTCACTTGAGTCGTTCCAGACCTTGGCGTTATTAAATAGAATTCCATCTAACATTCTTGACCATGCAATTTACCTCCAAATTACCATAAATATTCTACCCACCCCTCTGAGAGAGCCCCACAAAGTAATGAGAATATAGCGCCCGCATGGCAGAGCCTGGCAAGCTGTCCGATGCGTGTTCGATATGCCAAATCCAGTAACAGAAATGTTTATTTTCCTGACCCCGAAGAGCCCTTAATACGGCAGCAGTAAGAAAGGCAAACAAGCAGTGCCTGACAAAATTTCATGGCCATCCTAGGCTGCCAAAACGAAGAAGGACTAAAATGACTGTCTGTACTTTCAATGCACGTACACTGGCATCGGAGCATATATTGAGGATCTGATGCTGCAAGCGAAAAAGATCAAGTACGACATCATTGGTCTGACTGAGACGGGAGGCGTCAGTTGCATCATGCTGTATTTGACACCGGAAGAATTGTTCCTTGGAACATGCGACGAAAGAGGCATCGGTGGCGTTGGTGTCCTTGTCAACACGAACATGGCCGTAAACATTGATTCATTTGAATGCCTAACAAACCGAATAGGACGATTACACTTGAAGAGATGTGGCCCACTGCCAGCAATTTCTATCTTCATTGTCTACGCACCAACATCCACATACAAAGAAGATGAAAGTGAGAAATTCTACATGGAATTGGAGGAGTTCTATAAAAAAGATCACACCTTCTACAAGATCATAGTCGGTGATTTTAATGCCAAGATAGGACCAAGAAGATCGGCTGAAGAACTCCACATCGGGACCCATGGCCTAGAATGGAGCGAACAGGGTGAGAGACTATCTGAGTTCATCATGTCCACCAAGACCATTCATGGGAACTCACAGTTCCAGAAAGCTGAAGCGAAACATTGGACATGGGAATCTCCTGGCGGACAGTTCCACAATGAAATTGACCACATCATCTTCAATCGGCGGTTTTGTCTGACCGATGTAGCTGTCGTCCCCAAATTCCAAACAGGATCGGACCACCGTCTCCTTAAGTGCAAAATTCTACTTCCCGCAAGGGGAGAAAAGGCTGCAAAGTTTAAGAAGAGAACTCCCAGAGCGACCACCAACTGGGAACTCTTTGGCACCATTGCAGCAACATGGGAAGATACCATCATTGGCGACATCGATTGAAGAATACAACCGACTGGTTCAGCACCTCCATGATTGTGCGAAGAATGCTGAGAGAGAGAAAGACACAAAAGGACGCCTGTCTTCAGAAACTCTTGAGCTCATTCGCCAGCGTGGCAAGGCGCGAGCCTCAGGAGACCAAATGCTAACGTCCAAGCTTGCTAAACGGTGCAGAGAAGCGATAAAGAAGACCTCAAAGACAGAAGAGCAGAAATACTGGAAGATGCAGCAGAAGCCGGGAAAAGCATTCGCACTGCCCGCCTGTCCTTCGCCAACTATAAGACCAAGATGACTGCCCTCCGAGCGCCTGATGGATCTATCACATCTTCCAGAAAGGCAATGGAGAAGATTATCCAGGACTTCTACTCAAATCTCTTTGATAGCCACATCCACCTGCCCACATACCAAATTCCACAGGATGGATATGTCATTCCCAACGTTCTCCCTTCTGAAATCCGACATGCCATCTCGTCGGTAAAGAAGGGGAACAGCACCAGGCCCAGACAAAGTCAGACCCGAACACCTGAAGAATCTGCCGTCGGTACTCATCAATACACTAGCTCGGCTCTTCACACGCTACCTGTCCGAATGCAAGGTGCCCTCCCAATGGAAAACCAGCAGGACAGTTCTACTGTTCAAGAAGGGAGACATTCACGACATCGGCAACTATCGCCCCATCTGCCTGTTGTCTGTCATCTCTACAAGCTGTTTACACGAGTCATCCTGAACAGGATTAGCAGAACACTAGATGAAGGACAACCATGCGAGCAAGCAGGCTTCCGGAAAGGATTCAGCACAATCGACCATATCCACACAGTAACCAAGCTCATCGAGGTTTGTAGGGAGTACAAGATGCCGCTCTGTCTCACGTTCATTGATTTACAGAAAGCCTTTGATTCTGTGGAGACTGAAGCAGTCATCGAAGCCCTAGCCAAACAGGGTGTTCAAACCCAATACATCAAGATCCTTCGTGAGCTGTATTGCGGATTCACCACCAGGATCTCACCATTCTACAAAGAGTGATCATTAATGTGAAAGAGGGGTTCGACAGGGTGATACCATTTCACCAAAACTCTTCAGCGCCACCCTCGAGAACATCATGCAACAATTAGAATGGGAAGGAATGGGAGTGAAGATAGATGGTCGGCAACTACACCACCTCCGCTTCGCTGATGACATCGTTCTAATAACACCAAACATTAGCCAAGCGGCACAAATGCTGGCTGACTTTGACCGAGAATGTGGAAAGATAGGTCTACAGCTGAATCTAAAGAAAACTATGTTCATGAAGAATGAACTAGTTCCTGAGGCCCCATTCACTCTCAATGGAACAAACATCTCTGAATGCAGCAGTTATGTGTACCTAGGTCGAAATCAACATGATGAGCGACCTAAAACCTGAGCTGCGCCCAGGAGGAAGAGAGCGGCATGGAATGCCTTCAAAGGCATCGAAGAAATAGCTAAAAGGACAAAGAACCTCCGGCTCCGGGCACATCTCTTTGACTCCACCGTTCTCCCTGCATTAACATACGCCTCAGAGACCTGGGCCCTACGAAAGCAGGATGAGAATGCTATTCGGGTCTCCCAGAGAGGAATCGAAAGAGCTATGCTTGGAATATCACGCCTCACTCAAGTGAGAGAAGGAATCCGGAGTTCTGACCTCCGTCGCTATTCCAGAATCAGGGACGCTGTCTCGTTTGCCAAGGCATCGAAAATCAGATGGGCTGGACATGTAATGCGATTTGGAGACAACCGCTGGACTAGAGCCATTACCGACTGGATCCCACGGGATGTCAAAAGATCACGTGGCCCCCCACCTACAAGATGGTCAGACTTCCTTGTACAAGACCCTGAAGGAGCGGTTTGAGGCTCTTCATATTCCTGAATCAACCAGATGCCATTGGGCTACATTGGCACGTGATAGGGTCCAATGGAAATGTTACTGGCGCCGCTCGAGCAAATCGATGAATAACGGGGTTCAAGTGATCAAGTGAAGTTTTCTTATGTTCTTTTGAATATGAGGATTCCTGGATAACATGGTATATTCATTCTTAAATGTTTGAAGAAATTAACTAAGCCTGAACCAATTTACACTACCCTAATAGTGAATTAGGAGTTCATTCTCAGAATTCCAGTCAAAAAATTGTTTCTGTTTTCTTATATGCGTCTTTCTACTGAGTGAGGTAATAGTTTATCATCACCACTTTTTTTGTGTGATAAGTGATAACGAGCATCTTCCATGTGCTTATTGTAATCTGCATGTCTCATGATGATGAACAATTAGGTTAATATCCCAATTTTTTGGAGAGTGATATTTATTTTCTTGTTGCTGTGAACAAAGTCAATCTGCTTATAAATAATTTTTCTCTAGCACTGTAGTAACTGATAATTGTCTGTGGGTTTCCATGATAGTAATATTTATTCCATTCAACAGGATAATTTAACTAATAATTCAATGCTGTTTCTAAGCTGATATGCATGATAACATCTCATAAAATAGTTCATCTTGTTTTTATTACTAAAAGAAATAAATTAACTTACTAGACAAAAAGTTATATTTAGTGTCTGAACCAATAAGTATTTGCCGGTGGTCATGGTTTAAAAAGTAGTATAATGCAGTGCTACCATTTAGCAATTCCTGTGAACATAATTTGAGAGAAGCTAGTAATAAATGGCATACACTTAGATATTGGTTTTTGGTAGGTTCTTTGCATTTAGTTCATATATACATGCAATCAACAAGAATGAAGTCAGGATATCAAAGACCGATAGAATTCTGTAGAGGTTTAGAATGATTCACTCTATATTTGAAATGGTACCCGATTGTGAAGATGCTTTATTTTCCCATTGTGAAGAGATTTTCTTATAGATATACTAAAAGATTTTAAAATAAACCAATAGCTAGCCAAAATAGCTCCTTGGTAACTGCATCAGCTCAAATAATTTATGACTAGGTAAAATAAGTTTATGAGTTATGTTTTATATTTTTAGAAGATTAACATAAAACAAGAACATTCCAGTAGATCATCAATATATCATGCATTCATTTTTGCAAATAAAAATATTTTAGTGATATTCAGATAAATTTATAAGCATTAGGTGAGCAAATTAGAAAGAAAATAATAAAAAGGCAATTAAGCATAAATGAAACCCAGATTATCAAACAGATATTATACTGGTATAAGAAAGGGCTTTAAAATTACATTAATTTATTGTTATAACTTACATATGATATAGATACATGTTTGTTTACTTACTGATTTCAATATTGTGTGCTTGGTGAAAGCATATTTAAAAATTATCCATTGACATGAGTTATATAGGTTATGTCTTATATAGACCAGAATTCAGTAATTTAGTTTTGCTAAGCTCTTTGTTTTTTTGTATTTTTGGACACACTCCACTTAATGCTCCAGGGTTACACCTGGCTCTGCACTCAAGAATTACTCCTGGTGGTGCTCAGAGGACCACATGGCATGCCAGGATCAAACCAGGTCAGTAACTTGTAAGGCAAACACTCTACCCGCCTGACTATTGTTCCAGTCCAAGCATATGTTTTTATTTGGAAAATGTCATAGGTAAAATGTTTAATATTTTATAAACCATCTGCAATTCAATGAGAAATAATTAACAGTAAATGTGCAATAGTCTTGCCACATGCACACAATTCATGTATGCCATACAAGTGTTCCTGTAAAACAAGACACGAATATCCTATTGCATTAAATGAGATGGAAGAGAAGATGTGGTAATTTATATCAGAACTCTATTAAAATTTCTTAATCTGAAATTATTTGGCAGCTATGCTTCTAAGTAATCAACTTGATAATTACTTCAGAAATCCAGCTTTTTTGGTAATTATCTTCAGAAAGACTGACACTTGAAATAAATGGATAATATCAGCTATATAAACACTTACAGTATATTATTATACTTTACATTTTTATTCATAGCCATTTTGTACAACCCGGTTGCTTATAATTTGCTGTAATTGCTCCTCAAATAGAGCATTAAGTTTTATGGTTTCATATTTTCCTTGACTAAAAGGCTTTATTACCATAACAATGCACGGAAAATGGAAATATTGATACCCATAACCTCTAAGTAATGTTTGCTTATTATTTAATGTAGAGATATGCAGCTTAATTTAAATGAATCAGAAAGTTCAAGGAGTCTTTTTCTCCTCTAACATATTATTTCTGTTCTAATAGTCTTAGAACTCTTGCATCCTATTTTATTATGCATTTTTGGGGGTGTAACAAGGCAGAGGTCTCTTAACATCTGAAATAAAAAGAACAGTGTTCTAATTTAAACCTTGGTTTCTTATTTTTCACTGAGCGATGCCCTTTGTGGGAGCATAGAAATTTATAGCCAAGCCCAGATCTATTAGGATCAAGACATAAAAAAAAAAAAAGTGGTTTTTAGTGCAGAGGGAAATAACCTTTTGCAATATTAATAAAGGCTCTCTATACTTACTATATTTCTTTGACCTATAATGTCAGAAATATAGATTACACCCTTAAATCATGCACTCCTAGCTTCATAAGAAATTTGTACCATTCGGCTTTATCACAGATGTGTCCAGATTTTTACAACATCTGGCACATTTATAACAAGTAGTTCAGTGCAGGCTGTAGTAGTGCCATTCTCAATTGCACAGTCAAGAACATACACAAATTATGATTAGTAATGATTTATTCAATGATGAAGTAATTCATCTTAGTCAGTTAAAGCCTAAAACTACAAAAGTTGACAGCAATGATTTGTACTGTTTTCTCTTATATCATCAAGTCCTTTCTAAATTTTAAACAAAAATGTATACAAAAGGAAAAGAAAGAAAAGCAATTGAAATAAATACTATGCTTTGGTAAAATACTTTTAACCCCATAGGGAAAATGGTGAAATTGTGCCCATGACATTAGAATCCTTTTTAAGAAGAGATGAGTAAAAGTACAATGTTTGGAACACTCAGGGAGATCTTGCACATTTTGCTTAATTTAGTTTTATTGCCAATTGGTTCAAAGCTTGTCATATATGAAAACTCATAAAAGATTTGAATTATGATTAGCAGTGGTGATCTTCTTTGAACTGCTGAATGATAATTCATGATTTTTCTGTTGTGTATAATTTCTTTCTGCTTTTCCTATCTATAATTTATTTACACTTCATTTTCTTCAAGGTGGCTTCTGTAATTAATTTACTTGAAGAGTTTTTCCCAATCACAAAATATGGATTTTATTGCCTTAATAAAGCTTGATCCAACTATTGCTATTTCACTTATCAACAATTACGAAATTATTATATGTTGATATTCTTTGCATTCTGTATTGGTCACAATATTGGTTATTATAAGTACTAGACACAGGTGCTTTGAAATATTTTGCTACCCCTTTTCTGAAAAATACATTAATACTATTCATTATTGGCATTTTTATTTAAAATTATGTAAAATTTCCAGGTGATCTGGAAATGTTTAAGAACTGTTTTCAGCTACGAATGGTGATTTAATAGGCTATGGCCATGCTTCTCATAGTGCTGCCCTTAGACTTGATTCCCAGCACCACATGGTTGTCTCCGTGCTCCACGGGAATGGGCATAGCTAAAGAAGCAAAACCAGAAATATCTGTTCTCTTCATTCCTGCATCTCTGAAGAGATATGAGGCTAACTTTTACACAAGAGGTGATATTTTCAGTTCTCTCTCTCTCTCTCTCTCTCTCTCTCTCTCTAACCTGTCCATTGACTGTGGCAATGCACTGTTGCCCAGAGACTAACTTTTACACAAGAGGAGATATTTTCAATTCTCTCTCTCTCTCTCTCTCTCTCTCTCTCCGCTCTCTCGCTCTCTCTCTAACCTGTCCATTGACTGCGGCAATGCACTGTTGCCAGAGACTAACTTTTTACACAAGAGGAGATATTTTCAGTTCTCTCTCTCTCTCTCACACACACACACACACACACACACACACACACACACACACACACACACCTGTCCATTGACTGTGGCAGTGCACTGTTGCCCAGAGCCTCTGCATCTGCATCTTGCCTGGAGTTGCCTCCTGCAGGCCACTTTGCAGAAGGGAGGGAAACAGTTTGATAGGTAGAAGTATATCTTACAATGTATTCTATGTTGGTTAGTATAAATATTGTCTCTCATGCTGCCACAATCATCATTGGACTAGCTAGATCTTACTGGTATATTTACCTGGCTACGTTGGATCTCTAAGTAATTAGACCAGAGAGAAATGTTGTTTGCCTCCATGCAAATATATGTGGCTCTCTAATAACTCTAAAGGCTAATATACAAAATAACTATGAAGTGAAGACGAGAATCTTGTGTAGGCTTGGGTGACTGTAGAATATTCATTGGTACAGAAGCTGGTCTTTGTACTATGAGATTCAGTTCATCTCACATGCCCTTCACCCTACTCTACACTGCAGGGGCACTTCAAACAAAGTGAGGTCCTGGACTTCTTGTTGATGTGGGTGGTCTGTATTGAACAGATATAAAAGCTATAGCCTGCTTTCTTATGTTCTCTTTTGTCCTTTTGCCTTTTGACTTTTTGCCTTCTCCCTCTGCTCTCCTCTCGGTTATCCTCCTTGTTGAACTTTAACACATGGTGGCGGTGATAATGGCCTAGGATTCTAAACCTAAATGTGGCCAGGCCCAGACAGGAATCCAAAGTCTGGAGTTTTCCTATTGCTGATTTGTATGCTAGAACACTATCACTATCTTCCCATTAATCATCTATTTACTACAGTGGGCACCAGTAATATCTCCATATGTCCTGTCTCATGCTAGTAGAGCCAAAGGCATCGGCTTGCTCCAGGAACATAAAGACCTCAAATCATTATATTAGGTCATGGGAATGACCTAATATAGTGTTACTGGTATTTGGCATATCAAATACAACATGAGCAGCTTGCCAGGCTTGCCTTGCAGGAGGTATACTCTTGTAGTCACCTCCAAATAAAGCATTTATTGATGAACCTTGTGGCTGGGTGAGCCGGGCTGTGATGGACTGGTTTGCAGGAGTTCTGATGAGGAGGGAAGTCCGAATGTGGAAAATGGCGACCCCCATGGAGTGGGGGATCGTCTGGCTTGTTGTGAGGCTCTGCTGGGGTGATGGGCCAGGGCTAGTGCCAGCCATGCCTCCCGGGTGCCTCATGAACAGCTGGGCACAGGGAGAGCAAGGAGCAGCTCCTGCCCCATGTCTGAGAGTCTCTGGATCAGCATACCTGGGCCGGATTGAGAAAAAAAACTGCTGCAGGGTGGGTGTTGATGATCCGGGCTGTGATGGGCTGGTCTGCTGGGTGGAGTTCTGATGAGAGGGAAGTCTGAATGTGGAAAATGGCAGCCCCCATGGAGTGGGGTGGTCGTCTGACTTGTTGTGAGGCTCTGCTGGGGGTGGTGGGCCAGGGCTAGAACTTGCCATGCCTCCCGGGTGCCTCATGAATGGCTGGGCACAGGGAGAGCATGGACCAGCTCTGCCCCATGTTAGAACAAGTGTGTATGCTAGAACAAGTGAGTAAAGCCTTTTGAAACTTTGCTGGATTCTCTCATCTTTCTCCGTCTGCCTGCTGCCAATCCTGGGGGTAGAAGGGGATCCCCTGACCCTGATCCCAGATTTTGTCGGGGTGCCCAGCATTCTAGACAAGTGGAGGTCTACCCAATATTCCTGCTCTACTTCCTGATTTTGTTGGGGCACCCAGGGTTCCCGACAATTGACCTCAAGACTTACAGAGATGCCTGAGTTGAAGGTAACAGAAATCATGAATCATAAATTACATGTTGGAAGAGAAGCACTTTCTCATGCTAATGTTGATTACACTTGAGTGATAAATAGTCTTTTGTGCTAAGCTTCTGACATTAGAGTTCTCTGAGAAAGTGCTACTAATGTATTCAAATTGGAATCATATTTCCTATTTTTTATTTTTAAATAAGATACTTCAGGATACATTAAATAAGAAGAGTTTAAGAAAGAGAATCCTGTTATGAGAATAACTCATGCACCCAGAGCTATAGTGCAAGTGACTCCAGAATAAAATGAGTCTTTTAAATTTAAATGTATTAATTTTAGTATATTTATATCGTGGATACTTATATTTTCATTATTTGATTCTAATTTAATGTGATTTTTATGTTAAAACCAACATTTCCTCTTAAATAATTTTCCATTTATACTTTTTTATAAATATAGGTACACAACATGCTAACTGGTTTATTTTGATATCACTTGACTCTTGGCATTATGAAATTGATTTCTCAGACTATTGACAAGTCCCTATGAAGGATGAATAATGATCAACCTTACTATTCTAGAACTTGTCCACCAACTTTCGCTATGTCTACTCTGTTCTCAATAATTGACTCTTATGTACTCATTTTCATTCTTCACTCATTTATTGATGAGTGCATCAATAAATTGTTTCCATATCTTGAGAACTGTTAGTACTGCATATGACATTTAAGATAAATATCTATGGAAATAATTTCCCATAATGAAATTGCAGTATATAATATACTTGTATTGATCATTTAATTTATTTATTTTTATCTATTTATTTATTTATTTATTTATATTTGTTTCATTACGGGCTATACCTTGTGCTGCTCAGAAGTTTTTCCTGACTGTAGCCAAATATCACTCCTGGCAGTGCTTAGGGACATATATGGTACCAGCAGATGAACCCAGTGGCACATGCAAGACAGAAACCATACCCACTGAACTATCCCTCTGTGATTTCTTGGAGAAGCTGTATTCTGTTTCCCATGTTAATAATAATTCAAATCCCCACCAGCAGTGTTCAAGGGTTTACTTTCCTTTACATCTTTGATAATATTCTACTTAATCATTTAGATAATGCACAGCCCAAGAGCTGTGTGATGATGTCTTATGGCAGTGGTAAAGTTTTGTAAAGTTGCACTTTTTATATGAAAGGTATAATTTTGCAACTTTTGTTATGCATATGATAATAAAATGTTGATTCAGGGATTGTCTGCTTTAAAAAATTAAGACCATTGTTAAAAACAAATTTAGGTTAAGAGAAAAGATTAAGTGACTGTATTTTTATGTCATTTTATGTTTATCGAATATCTTCTACATATCTATTCTTTCACCAATTTTAAAATAATAAGTTGGTTACTTGTTGCAGTACACTGTTGCCCAGAGCCTCTGCATCTTGCCTGGAATTACCTCCTGCAGACCACTTTGTAGATATAAGGGCAGAAAACAGTTTGAATTTGTGACTTTCAGAAGCAGTATATCTTACCATGTATCCTATGTTATTTGGTATAATTTTTTCTTTCATGCTACCACAATCATCATGGGACTAGATGTACTGACATTACTAGATATATTGGTAATTCTAATATTACCAGTATATTTACCTGGCCAGGTTGAATTTCTAAGTATTTAGTACAGAGAGAAATGTCATTTGCTTCCAAGCAAGGAGGCATGGCTCTCTAGTAAGTCTAAAGGCTAATATACAAATTAACTATGAAATAAAGACAAGAATCTTGTAAAGGCTTGGAAAAATATATACCTGGCTGTAGAATATCCATGGTACAGATGCATGCCTTTGTATTCTGAGATACAGTTCATCTCAGATGCCCCTCCACCATCTACATAGAACCTGCAACCTTGTCTGGGCAACATTAACATTTCAATGGAATTAGGTGAGGTCTTGTAGAAGTTACCTGAGGGTGATTGACCCTAACTGCCTTCCATTGTTGTGGGCAGTCTGAAGTAAAAAAATTATAAAAGCTATACCCTTTTGTCCACTTTGCTTTTTTGCCTTCTCTCTCTCCTCTCTGCCTCTCCATTCTCTCCCTGTTTGGCCTTAACATATGGTAACATTCATCTTAGCCTAGGATTCTAAACCTACATGTGGCTGGGGTCCAGCTAGGAACCTAAAGTCTGGGGTTTTCCTGTTACTGGCTTGTATACCAGAACAAGTGTGAGTAAATCCTTTAGAAGCTCTGATGGATTACTCCATCTGCCAGCTGCAGATCCCTTCCCCTGGGGAAGAAGGGGATCCCCTGACTCTGCTCCCAGATTGTCAGGATACCCTGCATTCCCCCACAAGTGGAGGTCCCTAGGTTCCTGCTCTGCTCCGTATTTTGTCAGGGCACCCATCGTACCCAACAGTTACTGTAGCCTTAAGTAGTTCTTAAAGCTAGATATTTTCAGTTTCTCCTATTTTGATATTTTCAATATACTTTTCTTTTTCTTTTTTGGTCTTTTTAACACTCACATAACTTTAGAAACTTTTTTTTATATTCACAAAAAGTACTTGCTTGTTGTATGTTGGTATTTCAGTGAACCTTTAGATTACATTGGAAAGACTAGTCATATAGAGTCTTCTTATCATGAACATAGACTAGTTCTCTGATTTCAGATTTTACATAATATTTGTTATATAGTGTTATATTAATACCCTAGTACTTCATATGGGAAATGCTAAGGTAAGTAATTTTTTTTTTTTTTTTTTGCTTTTTTGGGTCACACCTGGCAATGCTCAGAGGTTACTCCTGGGTCTGCACTCAGGAATTACTCCGGCGGTGCTTTGGGGGCCATATGGGATGCTGGGGATCGAACCCGGACCAGCATGAGCCAGCCGCGTGCAAGGCAAATGCCCTACCCACTGGACTATCACTCCGGCCCTAAGTAGAATTTTGTTAATTTCAAAATTTCAGTTAATCACGCTGAATCAATCCGGAAAATTCATTGGACAATGGAAATAGTTTTTTGCCCTGCAACTTCTTGTTCATTAATTCGGGAAGAGTTTTGTCAATTTTTGAGATTTTTCTGCATTGGTAGCCTTAGCATCTACAAAGACATATTTCATCCTCTTAGTTTATTCCATGTACTTTATTTGCATTTTTCTTTCTGTCTTAGCTAGAAATTCCAGTGTATCATTGAAAAAAGTGGTAAGAGGGAGATCCCTTCCCTTTTAACTATCTTAGACTTCAGACTTCAAGTTATCATTAACTCTAATGATGATCAGCCTTTTACTTGAAGCGAAAATGGGTTTGAAAGCTTTGGATCTCTTAGTGGATGATACCAAAAGTAGTGTTCTTCCCATAGATTGCCAGGTGTCATCGCAAGCAAGTGTGCAGAGAAACAGATATTTCTATGTCTGTACCAGGAACCACATAGATCAGTGTTCCTTTTGGGCATGGACTTGTCTTTTCAAAATGAACCTCTACTATCTTTAGTTTTGAACCTTTCTATCTAGATGCCATACATCACCCAAGTTACTTTTGTCTGTATATGGCTGCCAAATCATTATTCCTTGGGTGAGTTGTAGATGGAGACCCCTCTACTAAGCCATTTAGTTGATATTACCCCTAAAGTTATATTTCACTGTATCACTGTATCACTGTCATCCCGTTCATCATCGATTTGCTTGAGCGGGCCCCAGTAACATCTCCATATGTCCTGTCTGATGCTAGTAGAGCCCAAGGCATCTGCTTGCTCCAGGAACATAAAGAGCCTCAATCCATTCGGAATGAGTCTATAATTGTTACTGGTATTTGGCATATATATCAAATACAACACGGGTAGCTTGCCAGGCTCTGCCGTGCAGGTAGCATACTCTTGTAGGCATCTCTAAGTCCGGCATTTATTGATGAACTGCGCGGCGAGCCGGGTGCTGATAGACTGGTCTGCTGGGTGGAGGTCTGACGAGAGAGAAGTCCGGATATGGAAGATGGAGGCTCTCATGGAGTGGGGGGGTCGTCTGGCTTGTTGCGAGGCTCTGCTGGGATGATGGGCCAGGGCTAGAACCCAGCATCCCTCCCGGGCGCCTCGTGGCGGCTGGGCACAGGGAGAGCCAGTAGCAGCTCTGCCCCATGTCTGCAAGTCCCTAAAGTTATATTTATTTTTTATTTTTTACTTATTTAGTTTTCAGTTTTGTGTCACACAAAACTGGTGATGCTCATGGGTTACTTGTGACTCTGCACTCAGCAATCACTCATGGGAGTACTTAGAAAACCATATGGGATGCCTGACATCATATCCGAGTTGGCCATATACAAAGAAAGCACCTTATGCACTGTTCTATCTCTCTGCTGCCTTTAATATTTTGTTTTGTTAGGAGTGTCAGAGCGGTAATTCAGTGGGGAGACAGGTTAACTTGCGCTCAGTCCACAGGGGTCCAATCCTAGGTATCTCATGTGGTCCCCTAAGCAACATCAGGAGTAATTCCAGAGTGCAGAGCCAAGAGGAACCCCTGAGCATTGCCGGGTGTGACTCCAAAACAACAACAAATAATAACTAAGCGTAAATAAATGAAAGTAAAGAGGTTTTTGTGTTTTAGTAAATCTTTCTGTTTAGATAAGAATTAATCATGGAGTGGTCTGATTTCTGCAAAATCTTATTTTCTTAATTTTTTTTCGTATGTTGGCCACATGTGGTGGGGCTTGAGAACCCTAGAAATCTTGTCTTGTAATTATTATTTGATCAGCATTAATGTATCGCATTAGATTATGAAGTCATACATAAGAAAAGTGGAGATGAGCATTGTGCAGCAAATAAAAAAGGACTTTGCATTCTGAGTGTGCTATCTCAGGGTAGTTTTCCAACCTTATCAAGTTAATAAGTTCTGTCTTGGGCAAACTTTTTTTTTGTTGTTATTTCAATTTTTCTCATGTTTCAAGTGGGGGCGGTAGTAGCTCCTAACTTAAAAATATGATTTTGTATATTTTAAATGCTTAAAATAGAGCTGAGATATAGTAGGATCCATAGAGGTTTGTGCTAATAATTTTTAGTTTGTAGCATAGTGAATTTTAACCATCAGAATGAGCCAGTCAGTCCATGGAAATTCCTTGAAAAACTTTATGTTTTTTGACAGTTGTTACTCAGAACATGCTGTGACTACAATAAACTTTTATACTTTTTGTCTTTTTATTTAATTTTTTGTGATTTTTTAAATTATGGCATGCAATATACAATTAAAAGGATGTTCATGATTGGTTTTCAGTCATACATTTTTCCAGCACCTGTCCATCCACAAGTGCCCTATTCCCACCACCAATGTCCCCAAATTCCCTCTCTCCCGCCTCTAACCTGCCTCTCTAGCATATAGCAGGCACTATTCCTCTTCTTATCATCTCTCTCTCTCTCTCTCTCTCTCTCTCTCTCTCTCTCTCTGTGTGTCTCTTACACATTGTGACTTGCTCTATAGACATTTAGGAATTGTCATGTAAATTGCTTTGTGTGTATTCAATGTTCAGTTCTAGTTGGTGTTAACATTCCCATAATTAGTAGAGCACTAGTATATATTTATGTACCGCTAATGAATGTAATCATTCTTGTCCTTTACCTTCTGACTAATTTCAGTCAGCGTGATAATCATCATCTCCATCCATTACATGTAATTTTTGTGACTTTGTTTTTTGACAGCTGCATAGTATTCCATTGTGTAGGTGTACCCAAGTTTATTTAGTCAGTCTTCTGTTCTCAGGCATTTAGGTTGTTTCCAGATTCTGGTTATTGTGAATAGTGCTGTGATGAACATTGAAGCACAGATAGTGTTTCTTCTGTGTTTTTTGGTCTCCAGGGCATATTCCCAATTGTCAAATAGAACCAAAATAAAAAGAAGGAATAATGACATTATTATGACCTGGGATCACTGTATTCATTAGTATTGCAAGATGATTTTCCAGGATGCAGGAGAAGCCCCAATGTTAAGCATGCCCACTTAATAAAACCACTTAGCTGCTAATGATTACAGGAAACCAGGCTAACGTGCGCAATGGATGTGTGTGCATTTTCTTGGACAAGTTTAAACTTTCCCTTTGAATGATGATGTCAGCAAGTTCCCTGGGAAGACAGAGGCAGTCCAGTCTGGTGGGTCCCTGAACACTGTCCCATGTGACCGGTGTCATCAACATGGCTGGTTCACTGGTAGAGTTCTCCCCTGCCGGTGATACATGAAATTCCTCATTGCCCCACAAATCTGCTGAAAAGAGGACCCTTCAGTTTCCCCTTACCCACTGTGGCTCGTGGCTCCATTTTTAGCTGGGTCTGCAGTGTGAGCACTCCCGCAAAGCGTCCGGCTCCGAGACTGGTGGTTTACACTTTTCGAAGACCATCAATTCTTCCCCACAGGAGATTAGATAGGGGACAGGGAGATGGTGGAATAAATAACCCACAAGGCCCTAAATACATACAAGAAGTTAGTCTTAGCAGCACAGATGTGTTGGATGACAGGCTTAGCTAGCTTGGTAGTTTTGCTGTTTTACCCACTCACAGCTTAATCTACTTACATGTTCTTAATGTAAGTAGATCTCATTCTAATGAGATCTCTCTTCTATGTAAACACTGATAGAGGGTGTGACAGTTACAGAAGTCACCTTGACTCTGAATAACTTCTGACTTATTATACATCTATTAAGACGTCTATGAAATGTCCATATTGTTTTCCTAAAGGACAGGACCAGTCGGCACTCTCACCAACAGTGACTGAGAGTCCCTTTCTCCCCAGAACCATGCCAGCACTTGTTTTTCTATCTCTTTTGGATGTGTGCCAGTCTCTGTGACATGAAATGATACCTCATTGTTTTTAGATTTGATATCCCAGATGATTAGTGATGAAGAGCACTTTTTATATGCCTTTTGGCCATTTGAATTTCTCCCTTTTTGGAAGTTTCTGTTCATTTCTTTGCCCCATTTTGATGGGGTTGTCTGTTCTCTTCTTGTAAAGTTCTACCAGTGACTGATATATCCTGGATATTAACCCCTTATCAGCTGGATATTGAGTAAATATTCTTTCCCTGTCTGTGGGCTGTCTCTGTGTCTTGGTCACCATTTCTTTTGAGGCGCAGAAACTTTTCAGTTTTATATAGTCCCATTTGTTTATATAAACTTACATTTGCTTTCTCAGTGGTGTTTCATCTTTGACAATACCTTTAGGTTCAAAGTTATAAAACATTTTTCTATGTTTTCTTCGATGTACTTTATACACTCATGTCTGATGTTGAGATCTTTGATTCATTTTGATCTGACCTTTGTATATGGTGTCAGAAGAAGGTCTAAGTTCTTTTTTTGCAAGTAGCTGCCCAGTTTCCCCAGCACCACCTGTTGAAAAGGCTTTCTTAGCTCCACTTAATATTTTTTTGCTCCTTTATCAAAGATGAAGAGATCATATATTGAAGAGTGCGTGTCAGGATATTAAGTTCTATTCCATAGGTCTACAGGTCTGTCTCTATACCAACACCATGCCATTTTGATTATGACTGCGGTGTAGCAGTTTGAAATTGGGGAAAGTGGTATCTCCCATCTTCTTTTTCCTAAGGACTGCTTCAGCTATTTGTGGGGTTTTATTTTTCCATACTAATTTCAGGAGTGTTCGGTCAATTTCTTTTGAAGAACATCATTGGTATCCTTATAGGGACCACATTGAATCTGTATAAAGCTCTAGGGAGTATTACCATTTTGATAATGTTAATTTTCCCAATCCATGAGCAGGGAGTGCATATCCATTTCCTCAGGTTCTTTTTATTTCTTGAAGCAATGTTTTGTAGTTTTCTTTGTTCAGATCCTTTATATTCTTAGTCAAATTGATTCCTACATATTTGATTTTCTGTGGTACAATTGTGAATGGGATCATTTCTTTAATATTCCTTTTTTTCTTTCATTATTTGCAACAGGAAAGCCATTGACTTTTAGGTATTGATTTTTGTGCCCTGCCACTCTACTATAGGAATGTATTGTTTCTAGGAGCTTTTTGGTATAGAGTTTAAGGTTCTCTAGTTATAATATCATGTCATCTGCAAATAGTGACAGCTTGACTTCTTCCTTTCCTAACAGGATGCCCTTAATGTCCTTTTCTTCCCTGATTGCTATGACAAGTACTTCCAGTACTATATTGAATAGAAGTGGTGAGAGTAGGCAACCTTTTCTTGTTCCTGATCTTAGGGGAAGGCTTTCAGTTATTCCTCTTTGAGAATAAAATAAACTTTTAATAGACTGTCAGCAAATGTCTGCAGACTAACATGGGCCTGTGGATTGATAGCTGAAAACCACTTTTTATAGAGTAGGGTGAAAAGTGAGTGGGTTGGGGGATGGTTTTGGAGGAGGAATCCTTCTTGAAGGAGGATTACTTGGAGAAATAAGGGGTGAGGGTAATATGGAAAATGAGAGTTTAGAGGTGTCCTGCTGGAAAACAAGGTGCTCTCTTGTCACCCCATGTGTTCCCTGGGAGGAATTCCTGAGACTGGGGAGACAGCAACCCATCCTAGACCAAGGGAACTCCATGGGGACTCAGGATGGACCAGGTCTTTGCCAAGTTCTAGCTTTTAAACTGTGTGCTGTGTCAGACAACTTTTAAAATTTTCTTTATGATTTATTTAAAAATGTTTGATTTGTACACTATTCTATATACTTGCCTATGGAAATTTTTCATGTAAAAAGGATTTGAGTGAAAAGGGGTCACATGTGGAAAATGTTCAACAAGACATGTTCTAAGTAATGAAATTAGAACTCACTGTAATTAAATAAATAGTTTGATGGATACTAATCAATACATATGAAAAAGCATTTGAATTCAGGCATTCTGAACTTAATCTATTCCCAATATACTTCTAGCAATGATTACTGGACACCCAAACAAATATATTTGAAGCTCTTAAATGATTAAAATGATCTGAATCACTGAAACAATTTTTTAAATTTATTTGAGTTATTATGGCACTTCTCCATTTCCTCCAATTTACAAACTCGTAATAATGAGAAAAATATTTAAATTATTCTTTGCAAATACTGATATATAAATATATATGTATATGTGTATATATATGTATATATAAATCTGCTACTGGATTTGGCATATCGAACATGCATCGGACAGCTTGCCAGGCTCTGCCATGCGGGCGCTATATTCTCATTACTTTGTGGGGCTCTCTCAGAGGGGTGGGTAGGATATTTATGGTAATTTGGAGGTATATCGCGAGGCTGCGCAGCGGCCGCACGCATATGAGGAAGCTGGTTTCTGCTCTGCCGGGTGTACCTGTGTCTTATGCTCAAGCATTTCTGGGCTTGAAATACTCTCCTCTGAAGGGCGGTACTCTGTGGGGTGGGTCCTTGTAGGCTGGGTTTCTGACAAGCCAGGCTAGAGACTGGATTAATCTGCTGGGTAGAGATCTTACCAGCTGTAGAGTGTGGATATGTAATGATCTACCAGCTGTAGAGTGTGGATATATTAATCACATGTAATGTGATTTGGAGACAACCGCTGGACTAGAGCCATTACCGACTGGATCCCACGGGATATCAAAAGATCACGTGGCCGCCCACCTACAAGATGGTCAGACACCCTTGTAAAGACACTGAATGAACGGTTTGAGGCTCTTCATATTCCTGAGTCAACTAGATGCCATTGGGCTACATTGGCACGTGATAAGGTCAATGGAAATGTTGCTGGCACCCGCTCGAGCAAATTGATGAATAACAGGATTCAAGTGATCAAGTGATATATAAATCACTTGTATCCCTTGTCTTCCCTTGTTCATCGATTTGCTCGAGCAGGCACCATAATATCTCCATTTTCCCTGTCATGCGCTAGTATAGAACAATGCCTCTGCTCGCTCCCAGGACATGAAGAGCCTCAAACCATTCGTTCAGGTCATGGGAATGAAGTCTATAATTGTTACTGGTTTTGGCAGATCAAATATGACACAGGTAGCTTACCAGGCCCTGCTGTGTAGCCACTCTTAGTTTTTGCACTGATGTACTTTGCACAACTGCAATAGCAGTTCTGCCCCCATGTATCTGTGTTTCTGGTTTCTGGCCAACAGCCTGGGAGCAGTTCATATGTGGGTCCACCGGGCCTCTCAGACAGGACAGTGGTGGAGGAAAAGGACCGTAGCTACATGTCCATGGAAGCCTGGTGACTTTAACCTCTGAGACCAGCATATCTGGGCTTGAAATAGAGTTCCCCAAAAAAATAGTTTTTTTGGGAGGAGGGAAGGTTGTTTTTTTTATTTTGATATATAGAGACCCTGGGCACTTTGTTCAGAGGCTATTTCTGATTCTCTACTCAGGAGTATCTTCTGCTAGTTGCTCTGGGACTCTTAGGTGTTGGCAGGGAATGAACCAGGATTGGCCACATTCAAGGCAAACAAGGTAGAAATAAAGTGTAGGTAGGGGCCAGGCTTCAGATTATCTTCTCTCTTGGGTGGAGCTCTAACAAACTGTGGAATCCGTACATTGAAAATGGGTTCCATCATGGTGCGGAGTTCCTCTGGCTTCTTTCAAGGTTCTATTGGGGTGGCGCTCAGGTCGAGCCCACCCTCCCTCCTGGACACCTTATGATAAGCCAAGCACAGGGAGAGCTGGTAGCAACTCTGCCCCATGTATCTTTGTCTCTGGTTCATGGCTGATAGACTTGGAGCAGTTTGTGGAGTGGGGCCACCGGGCCTCCAGGATGGTATGATATATATGGGTTTACAAGATTCACATGTGATATATATATATGTATATATATATATACACATTTATATATATCACATGTGCCAAAATCATCTATGTATATGTATATAATTATTCTGTTTCAGAGCAGTAATATTTTCCTTGGTATTTCTTTGAGTCCCAATCTTATTAGGCCCACAGAAGAAAACTTGCTGATGAATTAATTCCTCTGTGTTAGTTGAAAGCAGCAGGTAGAGTTGTTATTAGTTTTTTTGGGGAGGCGAAGGTTGTTTATTTATTTTGACATTTAAAGAGCCTGGGCACTTTGTTCAGAGGCTATTTCTGATTCTCTACTCAGGAGTATCCTCTGCTAGTTGCTCTGGGAATCTTAGGTGTTGCCAGGGGAATGAACCAGGATTGGCCACATTCAAGGCAAACAAGCAACTAGTCAGACACTACGCTCTCTCTGTCCATTAAAGTGGAGTGAAATTTTTTCAGCTTTAGTTGTTCCTAATGACCACACGGACCAAACAATTGACGTTTCCATCTTTCGAACATTTACATGAAAGGATATGCAATTGAGTAATAATAGATTTCTGCTGTTCTAAAACTTTTGCCTTCCCCCGCCAAACACAAAAGTAAGACCCTTTGGCCCCTAAGACCTTTCAGCTATTTTTAAATAACAAAAATATGATGTAATTCTTATATTTCTCCATTTTGTCAGTGTAATTCCACATTGTTTCTCCAAGTTCCACACACACAAAAGCTCTTTAATACATAGCTATATAAATTTTTATCAATAACATAGCTGCCTCCCTGCACATGCCAAATAGAACACAAATATATCCTATAACTTCTGAGTTTCTATAAATTAAAACAAACTTTGTGATCAAAAAGCTGTTTCTTATGAGTTCCTCCCAGTACTTGTCCTGTTTAGCCTATTATCTCCTTCATTTTAGGATTCTGATTCTTAACTAACTTTGATGTTTATTGACTAAATAATTCTAGTACTGTGTTGCATTCATGAATAAAAGACACTTATCAAGCATACTGCACATACTTTAAAAAAAATCAAACCATGCCTTAAGCTTTAAACTTGTAAACCCCAATCCTATTATGAACTACTTCCATAATGGGTTTAATTACTCCTACTTCCAATCCTGACATTGTTTTCAGTCAACTGAATCTCCCTCAGAGTCTTTTAGCCAAGGATAAGACAATTTAAGGTCCTATTGCTGTCAGTGTTTTGCTTGTTATCCCATTTTAGAGTTCCCTTGGTTTCTGACAAGCTACATTACTTTCTAATCTAACAGGTTCTAAGTCTTACTGTGTTTCTCCTTCCTGATTTTAACCTATTTCTAAATGTATGTGAGGCATTTATTTTGTGTTTTCTCAATTTCTAATTTGTAGGTGCAGTACTCTAGTTTTTCCTCATGAGTCACTAAGTTCTCTCTTGCTCTAAGAGCTCTAATATTAGTAGCCATTAAGCAATGTTATATCTAGCATTTGTTGAATAGCATATCTACATTTATATGATGGCCTTATGATTTATAAAGAGACTACATAGCAAATATCACCCGCTATTGTGACAAGTGATGGGGTATACTTGAGAATGTTCCAGGAGTTTTAAAAATTGGTAACAGTTCATTAAAAACCCAGACGTTTTTTAATACTAACAGTGTTTACAATAAAATGTGAATATAGGATATCGAGGCAGAGCTATGGAATTGAAATGAGCAATTAATGCTGGATTCAAAGTCAAAAACTGATTTAAAGAGAGTA
This sequence comes from Cryptotis parvus, assembly GCA_021461705.1. Lineage (NCBI taxonomy): Eukaryota > Metazoa > Chordata > Mammalia > Eulipotyphla > Soricidae > Cryptotis > Cryptotis parvus. Next base: position 26,784 of record JAJIBD010002213.1, read on the forward strand.
AACCATATTCAAGAGTCTTGAGTATGGAAATAGAGACTGTACAAGGCTTAAGATATGTGCCTTGCATGAAGCTAACCCTGTTTCATATCCATGGCAAAGCATATGACCCCTGAGTAACATCAGGACTGCCCCCTGCCCACAGAGTCAGGAGTAAATTGAGGTATGGACACGATCCTCAAAAAATGCAAGGAGATACATGAGGACTTAAGAAATCCATGAGTTCCTATAAGAAGAATCAGGGATTCTCTGACCCAGAAAGAAGTTGAAATATGATTTGTCCCCAACCGCCACATTTTTCCCTTTTATATGAGCCTGCATGTGATTAGCAAACTCTAATAAACAGCCTCTTTCCCAGGGGGATAAGTATGCCAGTAATCTGAAAGTTCCTAAAGAAACGTTTGGATTGTAGAAACCACTCATATTCCTACAGAGCATTTTCCTCTCCAGAAACATTTTTTCTGTATTATTTTTTGGGGGCAGACCATTGCTTCAATGATCCTCAGGCAACCCAGGGAAATCTCACAGAATTCTCAGTCAATAGGCATCAGTGCAATGCAAGAGCCAGAGAAGGTTGCTCATCTAGCACTGTGCTGCGTCAGATACCCGACTGCCTCGTTGTTGCTTTGGGTGTCCAGGGTCGCATGGGGTGGTGTTGGGAACTTCACAGACTTTCCTGGCAGTATTCTGGAAATCGGGAGTTGCAAGGGATCAAACTGGACCTTAGCCCCTGTACCATCATTCCATATTCTCTTTGACTTTAAGAATAAATTTTAGCAGAGCATCATCTGTTCATCTGTAACACCTGAAAGTTAACTTCAACTATTTGCTAAAATGTTTTGATTCTCAGCTACATAGGCAACAAGGAAAAGGAAGCTATTGTGTATTATAGTGAAGCAATGGTATGCTTGTGCCAATAGTATGGACTGTTCTGCCTTTATTTGAAATTTCCAAGAAAGCATTTTTGAAGGCAAAAAAGTATGCACATCTTTGGATCCATTTAAGAGGAGTAAAATGATTCAAACTTTTTTTCCCTTTTCATGATTGTTCAGTTCTCAGTCCCAATTGAAAAGACCTTTCTTCCTGATTTTGCTCAGCACTGTATATACTGTCAATAAGACATAAAATTTCTGCAACTTCCTTTGATTTTCTATTCTTCTGCCATGCATTACATGTCAACATAGTCAGAGAATGAGACAAGTTAGACACGTTACATCAGGAGAGTAAATCTCTAGAGTTGATGATATCCTTAGGGTGAGGTGCTCGGTATTCTGACAGGTGCCTTTCTTAAATTAGACTTTTTCTATGTGCCACAATCTCTGCAGCCACTCAAGAGCAGAGGCAGTGGGAGCAGATTGATTTTTGGACTACTATCCAATATAAATAACAATTAACTCTCATGGCAGCTTCCAGTGTGAAAGCACAATCTCATGTCTGCGCTCAGAAGAATAAAGACATCCTCTTTTAGCTGAGTGGTGTGAAAGAACCATAGTGTCGGGATCAGAAGAAGAATATTTCTACAACCTCACGGAAATCTTGTATCATTATCCATGGCCGAATTTTAATTCCAATTTCAGGTTATAGTCTCTGGTGACAGAGAATTCTCATTAGGGTCTAAACATTTAGCATGATCTTGAAAGGTCTTTCCTGACCCAGTCACCTTGTAATTTTATTTCCAGCTAGGTACCCTGGGTATTATATGTTCTAGAAAAAAATGTCCTCTGGTATTACTGCACAACTGCTACCCGTAAGTCTTTCCTCATACCCTTCTTGGGAAGCTCCAATCTGTATTTCAATTAATCGTCCTGTTATTAGATGCAAGTATAAATGAAGAAAAAAATCTCAATAAAACTGAAGGTTGTTATTTCAAGTGAATGTTATTTCAATTTCACTTGTTATTTCAAGTGGAAGGTTTAAAAGGGAGGAGGTAAGAAGCACCTAGGTAAGAATGTCCTTGAATGGCAGAGCTCTAGGTTACCTCTTGTTTGTAGCCGCCCCATCTTCAACATATACCTTCCTTTCCTGTGGCTCCATATGGTGACTCAGTTGGATAGCAGATGTGAACTGTAAAGAAGGAAGGAATGTATACTCCACTGAAGACCTTTTAGCATTAATGTTTTCATTTTGGCTTAGTTTGGCATAACTTACTTAGTTATCCCAATTAAGGTATAAAATTAATATAATCTTGCATTACTGTGAAGGTAGGAGAGAACAGGAATTGAGGAACAACTGGTAAATCCCTTTCTCTGGAATCAGTGTCCTTGGTGTACTTTTACTGACTTCTTCTAGCCCCCCGTGTTGTTAATCCCCTACCCTACTCACAAAAATAAATTAGCGAAAATATTACCTCAGCAGGATAAAAGAGTAACGTCCAACTAAACGTTACTTACTGTTTTTAAGAAGAGACAGCACATAAAGGAGATGACACTGTGCTTAGTAGATAAGCAACTTTGCTCTAGACCTCTCTCTCCCTCTCTCTCTCCCTCCTCCATCAAGCTGCCCTCCCCAGGAGCAAATATTTTGAGATTCCTTTTTCTCATCTAAAAAAGACAATAAAAATAAAGGCAATAGTGGAAACTTTTAGCTATATAATTTCAGCTATATAATTATTTTTTAACATTTTAGAGAATATTAAAAATCAGAGGGTCAGTAGCAATAGCACAGTGGGTAAGGCATTTGCCTTGCCCAGGGCTGACCCAGGTTGGATCCCCAACATTCCATATGGTCCCCCTGTAGCACTGCCATAGTAATTCCTAAGCGAAGAGCCAGGAGTAATGCCTGAGCATTACTGGGTGTGAACCAAAAAGCAAAAAATAAATAAATAAATAATATGTAAGAAAATGTGTTTCTAAACCATAGGATATATTATGTGTCTTTCTTTAATGATGAACATTTTTAGACATTCCTAGAAAATTCTAGAACTGTGATTATATTAGGATGCGGATGAAAAAGTGCTCAAAGTTCTCTTGAACTACCTATTGATCAAAACTAGTAATATTTGATAAGTTACCCTTGTTTATGGAGCAAAGACTTTTCCAGAACTATTGTATGATAAATGCAATTTTGGCCCTGGGTTGTTATAAGAGAAGATAAGACAGAAGTGTCTTGAGTTTATAAAGATTTTTTATTCAAAAAAAGATTACACATTTAAGTTCCGATATAATAACAATGCATGATTAGACACTGAAGAAATATATTCATTCTCTATATGTGTTCTATATGTGGGTGTATGTATGTATATATGTATGTATCACTGTCTTCCCGTCCATCATCGATTTGCTCTAGCAGGCACCAGTAACATCTCCATATGACCTGTCTCATGCAAGTAGAGCCCAAGGGCACCTGCTCGCTCCAGGAACATAAAGAGCCTCAAACCATTCCATCAGGTCATGGGAATGAGGTCTATAATTGTTACTGGTATCTGGCATTTCAAATCCGACACGGGTAGCTTGCCAGGCTCTGCCCTGTGGGTAGCATACTCTTGTAGTCATCTCAAAATATAGCATTTATTGATGAACCGCACAGCTGCAAGCGGCAGCGAAGTCGGGCTGTGATAGGCTGGTCTGTTGATGGATTTCTGGCGAGGGGAGTCCATATGTACGAAAATGGAGGCCCTCATGGAGTGGGGGTTGTCTGGCTTGTTGTGAGGCTCTGCTGGGGTGGCGGGCCAGGGCTAGAACCTGCCATCCCTCCTGGGCACCTCATGAGCAGCTGGGCGCTAGGGAGATCCAGTAACAGCTCTGCCCCAGTCTGTCTCTGGATCCAGCATACCTGGGCGGATTAAAAAAAAGACTGCTGCAGGGTGGATCTCGATGAGCTGGGCTGTGATAGGCTGGTCTATCACATAGATAGACCATATATGTGAAATGGTCTATCACACTAGACCATTTCACATATACATACATATATGTATGTATGTATGTATGTATATGTGAAAACCATTTCACATATACATACATACATATATGTATGTATGTATGTATGTATATGTGAAATGAAAGATATAAAATCAAATGCATATGAATGGGTATGTGTTGCAGTACACTGTTGCCCAGAGCCTTCTGCATCTTGCCTGGAGTTACCTCCTGCAGGCCACTTTGCAGATAGGGGCAAGAAAACAGTTTGCATCTGTGACTATGTGGCAATATATTTTATCTGGTATAAATATTTTCTCTCTTGCTACCACAATCATTGTGACACTAGATATATCTTACCAGTATATTTATGTGGCCATGCTGGATCCTTAAGTATAATATAGTCATAATTAGACCAGAAAGAAATGCTGTTTGCCTCAAAGCAAGCAAGCATGGCTCTCTAAAAAAGGCCAAGGATTAATATACAAAACAACTATGAAGTAAAATCAAGAGTCTTGTGAAGGCTTGGAGAAATACATACTGCTGTTGAATAGCCATTGGTAGAGATGCATACCTTTCCCCACTCTACATAGGGCCTGTAGGACCTGCAGCCTTCAGGGCCTGAATCCTTGGCTGGGGTGATAGTAATATTTCAGTGGGACTAGGTGAGATCCTGGGAGAAGTTACCTGAAGAGAATTGGTCTTAATGGCTTTCCGTTGATGTGGGCTGGTCAGGGCTTAAAAGCTATGTAAGCGGTAGCCTGCTTTCTTCCTTCCTCTCTCCTTTCCCTCTCCCTGCCTGTTCGCTCTCTGCCTGTGGTCTCCTCTTCCTTGTTGGGCCTTAGCACATGATAGTGGCCATCTTGGCCTCTGATTCCTAAACCTATATGTGGCCTGGGCTCAGCTAGGAACCCTAAAGTCTGTGGGTTTCCCATTATTGAATTGCATACCAGAAAAGGGTGAGTAAACTGCTTGAAACTTTGCTGGATTCATGACGTTTTTCTCTGTCCATCGACCACCGATCCCCTGGGGCAGAGCGGGATCAGAGATCCTGCTTGCGGATTTTGTCAGGGAACCCAGCATTCTCTGATAGCTATGCAGGATATTATGATTTTTCCCAGGTAATGGTGTTTACATATAAATGTGAAGACTAGAAAAGAAGGAAATTTGCAAAAGAATATTTATCGGTGGCCAGAGAACAGGAGAATTTCTTAGAAGGAAAAAAATTATGTGTTAGGATCTTGAAATGAGGAGGGCCATAGGGCATATAAGGGTGTTGAAATATTAAACTAAATGTTCTGGTACTGTTTCTTGTTTATAAAGTAAAATAATAATTATTTCTAATTTCTTCATAGGTCCTAAAGTAGAAGAACTGACTTTAGACAGTAAAATGCTGTATGCCAAAAAAAAAAAAAAGTTATTCTATTTACGTGATATAAGTGATAGACTCTAGGTACTTTTTGTTGACTGTGGCTTTCAACCCCACATATTTGTGCCTGAAAAGCAGAGTTTGTGCTGTACTGGAAGTTTAATGAAACAAATGGTTTTATTTTCTTGTATTTATTAATAGGAAAGAAAAAAGTGAATTTTTTAAGTTTGTAAGCAAAATAATATAAATTTACTTTATACAAAATATGTATCACTGTATCACTATATCAGTGTCTTCCCATTCATCATCGATTTGCTCGGCGGGCACCAGTAACATCTCCATATGTCCTGTCTCATGCTAGTAGAGTCCAAGGGCATCTGCTTGCTCCAGGAACATAAAGAGCCTCAAACCATTCCATCAGGTCACGGGAATGAGGTCTATAATTGTTACAGGTATTTGGCATATCAAATATGACACGGGTAGCTTGCCAGGCTCTGCCATGTGGGTGGCATACTCTTGTAGTCATCTCTGATCTCCAGCATTTATTGATGAACTGTGCCGGGCTGTGATAGGCTATTCTGCTGGGTGTTCTGATGCATGGAAGTCGGATGTGGAAAATGGCGGCCCTCATGGAGTGGGGGTGGGGTCGTCTGACTTCTTGCAAGGCTCTGCTGGGGTGGCAGGTCAGAGCTAGAACCCACCCTCCCTCCCGGGCACCTCATGAGAGGCTGGGCACAGGGAGAGCCGGTAGCGGCTCTGCCCAATGTCTGTGAGTCTCTGGATCAGTGTACCTGGGCTGGACTTACAAAATATAATAAATCTTTTTTGATGGTGTACATTTGGACTACACCTATATGGTGCTCTTAGCTTACTCATGGCAATGCTCAGGGTACCATATAGGATTCTGAAACCAACCAAGGTCGGCCATATACAAGGCACATACTCTACCTGCTCTACTGTTGGTGTGCATCATCCATCAGTGGTTGTTGACCAACAAAACTGGAAGTTCAATGCATGGATCCGGTGGTGTGGTGCTGCTTGGTCAGTGCAGTGCCTGGACACCTGGACCACACCAGGGATCATCCTGAATATCTCAAGGGCTGCACCTGGTAGCGCTCAGGAGATAATATGGTGCCAGGAATTTAGTCTAAAGTAGGCACTTGCTAGACATGTGCCCTATCACAAATCTATCTCCCAGCAAAGTGTGACTCATTTTATATTATATGTGTGTATATATCATTGTGTATATAACAAATAATGTAATCATAATATCATTGACTATTAATGGTTGGGTATTATAGCTGTTTGTAAACAACACAAAGAATTGGTCGCTAAGCTATAAAAATTCTGATCATCTTATTTATTTGAAAATGTTGTTCAGTTTGGAGCCATAATATAGCAAGTAGGGTACTTTGCCTGGCACATGGCTAACCCAGGTTTGATCCCCAGCACCACATGGTCCAAGAGTCTGATAAGGAATGATCCTTGTTAGATCTGTTCACAACCAGGGGAGTAGGCCCTGAGCACCTCCAGGTGGGGCCCAGAGAAACAAAAAAGAAAGGAAGAAAGGATGGAAGGGGAGGGAGGAAGGAAGGAAGAAATGGGAAGGAGGGAGGGAGGAAAGGAGAGAGGGAGGAAGAAGGGGAGGAAGAAGGGGGGAAGAAAGAGCAAATATTTCTAAACATTACATCATATCCTAACTTATCTGTTCTGATACTGTTACTTTCATTTTGATGCAACTTAATTAAGATATTGTTGTGTTCTGCCCAAGAACCATGTTTCTCTAAAATCTCTTTAGCATGTTAGATTTTATACCAGTTTGAAGAATGTGGTTTGTTTGAGTTTAATTGTGGACATTACAGCTATTTGTAAATGACCCAAGACCATATTTCATCTAATTTGCTTTAGTCTATTACTATAATACTTTAGGATTTAACAAAAATCATATAATTCAAAATAAACATTCTACCTCAACATGTCACAACATATAATTAAAAATAAAATCAGCCTCTCTAAGCTTTTTAGAAACGTGGTGCTACCCAGCATCCATCTCTGAGTGCCTACTATGCAGAAAATGAACTTTAAAGTACTCTCACCTACTTTGCCTGATTTTAATATTTCTAACAAATCTTATAATTGATAAGACATTATTTCCAGGTGCAGCTAAGGAAATAAAGAGCTTGCATATTCATATACCAGAGAAAAAATAGGGCCAGAATTTCAATTTAAGTCAACTTTATATCTAGTGTTTGTGCTCCATAAACAATTAGTTCCTCCTTTGGAAACTATCTCATTAAATGTCTTATTTTTTTGCATATGTTTATAGTAAGTTGTATAAAGATTATTGAGACAATGAAAAGAATCTGATACTACGATTTTTCTTCATTAATACTCTGAACCTTTAGTCAAAATTTCTGAGGTCAAGGAATACCCTGTTTGAATTATAGTCCTAGATGTTTTTGTCATTCTATTATGTGAAGTTTATCTTCATCCTATAGTTAGAAAAATCCTTTGCACACTAAGTTTCCTAATTATTCAAAGAAGAATGATTAGAACGGAATTTTTAGGTACAAAAAAAATTCACATATTAGGAAGTACCATTTAGGCCTGTAGTTTCCTCAGGAATTCTTGATACTTAAATATAAACATCACCAAGTAAGATGATAACATAATATCGGAGAGTCATTGACGTTTTAAATTTCTGGAAAATTGTTTAAATTTTCTCTGTGCTATATAGTATGCAACTTAACAAATGTCTAAAGCAAACAGATTTTATGAATAACTTAGGAAAGATATCAGACCTCTAAATATAGTAATAAAAATTGTAATAAAGAAATATAAAATAAATGATTTTTTAAAACTCTCACCTTAGTTTACAGAATTTCAAATTTATCTTGAAAACTCTAGCTGGGTTTTTCCTTCAATGGAAAGAATATTATCTTCTAACATATGTCTGTCTGCTTGATATTTTCCCATCTTTTAATTGAACCCTTACTTTTTTTTTTGTGCCATTCCTCTCAGCTGACAATTTATTGATGCAATATTTTACCCTTCAACTTGGCATAAAATAAATTTAATAAGATGGTCATATGATAGTATAGTTTGCAATAAGGACCAAATAGTATTATGAATGATACCATCACATATATTCCTATATATTTAACATCGCTGGTTTTCTAATCTAGTATCAATGACATTCCCCAGTTTCCCTATTGGGGTATTTTAGACCATTCCTTCACACACTATTAAACATTCCCTAAGAAGGCACTCCTAGAGTCACCGCATTAAATTTTGGAGAAGACTCTATTATATCCTTAAACATGGTAGCAAAGGAGCCCAGAGTTAGGAATTATATTGATATAGGACTAGAAAAAGTCATTCACCCTACATGGCTAGGCAATTCATTGTTTATATTCATATTCATATTTAATAAGCCTAGCAAACAATATACATGTTTTTATCAATGTGTTTATAATACAATTTTTTAGGTTTTAAAATTATATAATGTAGAAAAATATGCTTAGTGCCAACTCTCAATATTCACAGAGACATATTATTTTTGTAGATAGTTTAATTTCTTACTTTCCCATCTATATGCTGATTACTTTTTTTTTCTTGCCTTAGTATACTTCCAGGTACTTCCAGCATACTGTTTAATAGTGCTGATAGAATCATCTTACCACAAATTCCCAATCTTGGAGGGAAAGTATTTTGTCTCTCACCATTAAATGTGTTGCTTTCTTATAAAGGCCACTCATTTATTCTTTGTTTATGACTGCTATTTGCTAGCTTCAAAGCCAGTAATCTTGGTCCAAGTTTTTTTTTCATGGTGTGAACATGTCACTAACTTCCTTACATTAATTATTTAATTCTTTGAACTCTCTATTATTGACTCCAGTCAATGAAGGAATTATAGCATAAGGACTTATGACCAGGAGGAATTTTCTAACAGGCTTGGTGGGTTGTTGATAATGTGTGAATGGGGAGAAGGCCTATATATTGTAAATTTTTCTCCGTGAATCAAGAGAGAAGTTGACACAAAAGTCAGCAAGTAAATAGTAAGAAAGACTAAAGAAAAGAGTTTATGCTGATGTACCAATCCAAAAGAGTACAAAATCTGAGAGATTAGCAGAAAGCTCTTGGATAGTGGAAAGTTTCATATTGGAAAACAAATATAAATTGCACTAAATGGTTCAACTAAGGGCATTTTACAATTTATGTTTACAATCTCTGGCCCACGTTGCCATCTTCTTCACTACCATTTTCTGAGATTAGCTTCCATTGGTATCTATAACCAAGGGTCTTGCTGTAAATATTAGGGCAGTGTAAAGGCATACATTAGTAATTGTTACTGAATTGTCAGAGGTAGGGAGGATATGGATAGGATTAAAGGTAGTAAAACATTGGCATTAGAAGTAGATGACTGTAGATGAAAAGCTGTGAGCAAGACAGGGCTAATAAAATAATTAGCAACTGGTTTATGGGAGAGTCATCTGAAACCTAAGTTAGATAAAGAGCTAGAAGAAAACAGAGATGGAAGTTCAAGCTTTGGGATGCATTGCTTAAATTGTACTGCCCTAATGTAGTGCCTAATGTCTGCAACAAGCCCCTGTAGTTATAGATAACAGTGGAGGTAATCCCAGAAAATGGTAGTGAAGAGGGTGGGTCCAAGAAATTGTGAAGAAAACATCAAAGAGCTCTGCTCTCATCAAAAGATAAACATGTTCCACAGATAAGTCCCAACTACTCACATCCCCTGTTGTTGAAGGTAGCAACCCTCTTACGTTCTTATTCTAGGCATACCAAACAGCCTTATACAAGTACAAAAGTAAAAGAAAAAAATAGGCTAGTGAATTAGTACAATGGGTAAGCCTTTTGACTTATAGCTGATCCTGGCTCAATCCCTGGGCCCTGTATGATTCCCAGGACCTCACCAGGCGTGATCTTTGTGCACAGAGGGAGAAGTAAGCCCCTGAGCACTGCTTCAGGAAAGAAGGGAGGAAGGGAACAAGGGAAGGGGAAAAAGAGGAAGGGAGGGAAGAGAGGTATGAAACAAAGAGAAGTGAGGGAGGGAGGGGGGGAAGGAAGGAGAAAGGAGGAAAGAAGGAAGGGAGGGAGAAGGAGAGAGAGAGAGGAAGGAAGAAGGAGGAGAAGGAAATAGGGAAGGAGAGAGGGAAGGAGAGAGGAAGAAAGGAAACCAGAGATAGAGACACTATAGCTGATGCACTATGTGGAATTGGGCAATAGTCTTCAAACAATACATATAGTGTGCTAAGACACAGTGGGTTGAGTGACTGCCATGAAGTGAGTCACAGAATTGTGCTGCATGCTCTGAAAATATTGACTTATTCTGTTATCCTATTCCTAATGAAGTAACCTTGTTTTAACTTTGTTTTAAATTTATGTAGTTATGGTATTATAGTATCATCATTGAATATAGCTCCTTTCCCCAAAAGTGACGCAGCCCAACTAAGACAGACCACAAAGATCTAAATGGATTTGTTTTGAAGTTTTTAACCATATTATAACTGAGAAGAGATAAACACAATGAAATTTGGATTCCATAAAGGCAATTTTATGTATTAAATGATGGACTCCCAAAGCCATGAGTTGAAAATTTTTGAAGTCATGACCTCAGTATCTGAAAATGATCTTATTTGGGAATGGAAATCATTGCAGATGGAAATAATTAAGATGAGGTCATACATTGAGTAGCATTTGCCTTTAACCCAGTATGGTTGGTGCCCTTAAAGGAAGAGATACACAAAGGGAAGAGGGCCCAGTGGATACACAGGCAGCTACTAAAGCTATACTACCACAGCAAATGAATGTCTGGGTCCACCAGGGAGCCAGTCGAGACTGAGTACACCCCTCCCCCGCCGCAATAAAGACTGGAGGAGGATCTGTCCTACCAGCATCTCAACTTAGGATCTTTCCTCCCTCCTTCCGTAACATAATTTCTGTTGTGCTAAGACACACAATATGTGGAACTTTGCAGTGCCCTTTAACAACTAATACTACCATAGTTTTGCTGGAGTGTGTCAAAATCAGCAGTGATCATTATGTTACAAAAATTCCACGGTATTGGAAACACATGGTTGAATACAGAACATCCAGTTCCGTGTTCAGCCTTCTCATTTATAAATACCGGTTTAAAGATCATAGAAAGGGCATCGTTTTCCCAAGAGCACACATTCAGGGCAAGACCTGAACTAGAAATAAGACTTTTGACTCTTAGTGGGTGTACTAGTCAGCTGGAGGATCGCTGTATAGTCAAGCAATGCCTGCATCTGTGATTGAATTTCCGTCAGTGTTGCTTGCCCTATTCAGGCAGGCTGGTGGAGTTGACCTGAACACCTACAGTTTGCAGTTGTCACAGAATAAGAATACCCTTTTCCGTACCAAAATGTGAGAGCAGGGGATCTAAACATATTTTATCGCGGTTACCATGGCACCGTGTAATTTAATTACCACTCTTTTGTGAATATTTTAAAGTGAAATTGTTAAAAGATCAAATAGCACATTCCCATTGTGTGGCTTCAGAAATGATAAGTAGCTTTTTAGCTGAAAATGTTCTGTTCCTGTGGGAAGTTGATTATTTTACGGAGTTAAAATTTAATTATGGTATTAGACATATAAGCGTGTTTCTTTAATAGATTACTATGCTTTAAAAGTCAAATATGTCAGAAACATTTTTTACCAATTCATGGCACTGACCGAGTCAGTTGGCAGTGCTCAGCAGCAATTTCTTTTTTAAAATATAGTTCCAATTATAGAAAGCCCGGTCTACCTACTAGGTTCAAGGAAGTCTTGCAGAGAAAATGAAGAAGTCTAAGGAGTTTACAATTTGGTATTGGAGTTCTAAGAACGGATAACAGCATGTGGATCAAGCCATTTATAAAAAATACTGATGTATCTATGAAGTGCTGATTCCATTTAAGGCAGTCGAGAGTCAAACAAGAAAAGGTCACCTTTAAACCTGACTAGTTAAAGTGTGCTCCGGGGGCTGGAAGCATTAGATATCTGTCAGAGTGTTGAGATGAGTGAAGGCCCAGGGCACATGCTTAGCATGCCCCAGGCAGGTTCACTGCAGGAGCACATGGCCCCTGAGCACTGCTAGAGCCACTCTGAGCACCAAGTCAGGAGTATTCTCCACGTGCTGCTAAGCATGATCCCAAAACATAAAATAAGAGAAATTGCTTCATCTTAATTATTTCTAGAAATGCATACTGACAGACCTCACACTGACCATAAAACGGCGATCTATGAACGAACAAGATGCTCTTATATTCTATAAAGCGCGCAAGTTTAAAGTCAGATGTAAGGAACTCACAGTCTATAATAAGCAAAACCCTGCCCTATACTGAAATTATTACTGCAGGTAGTGTGAAAATGTTCAGTGGGTAATTAAATTGTGATTGAGAGGTCTGTGCAAGAGTGCCTAGAGGGCAAAGGAGAGAAGGAAGAGATTATGTCTACATATGTAATACAGAGTAAGCAAGTCTGTTTTGGATTCTAGTAAGAGGAGTTGTAGTTTCCCAGAACAACAATAGAGGGGACATCACTGAATTTAAACAGAAGGAACAGTAATTTTAAGAGAGGGGGAGAGAGAGAGAGAGAGAGAGAGAGAGAGAGAGAGAGAGATAATATTGTAGTAATGAATTTGTTGTGTTTTACAGGACTCCCAGCCCGTTTTGGGAATTTTAAAAGGTAAAGCTATTTGGCAGAAGTCATGATATGAATAACTAAACAAGTATTTATATACCTTACTTGTATAACTTATATCACTTGTCTTCCAAGTTGTTCATCAGTTTGCTCGAGCAGGCACCAGTCACAACTCCATACATGCCGTCTCAAAGCGAGTTGTAGCTCAAGGGCATCTGCTCACTCCAGGAATTTGAAGAGCCTCAAACCATTCCTTCAGGTCCTGGAAATGGGGTCTATAATTGTTTACTGGGTTTTTGGCATATCAAATACAGCTTACTGTAAACTTGCCCAGCTCTGTCATGTAGTGGCCACTCTCCGAAGGCTCTTAACTTGGAGCTTTACTGATGAACTCAGCAGGGAGAGATATGCTTTTTTTCTTAGGTGGAGCTCCGAGGAGCTGTAGAGTCCAAATGTTGAGAATGATGACCTCCCATGGTGTGCAGGGTTCCCAGGGCTTCTCGCACAGGCTATTTGGGACCTGATGGGCACGGCTGGGAACCTACTAGAACTGTAAACAGTGCATAAATGAGAAAGATCTCTGGGAAGGAACCTGATCGTAACTTATGGTGCACTTAAGATTGTATCTCGCTACCGCAGCTATGGGTCTGGCATGTCTCTCTTCCAGGGGTTGCTGTCATGGAGGTGGAGGAATGGGAGGGAAGAGCCCAAATCCCTGGTCAAGGTCCAAGTCCAGCCAGCATGGCCCTCCCGCATGAGTGAGTGAACCCTTGGAGCTATGTTGGACTCGGCCAGGGGCCGGCTGAGCCATTTACCACCCTCAGGCAGAGCTCCATGGGCTGTTTTCACATGGGGGGCGGGGCGCGGCTGTGGGTCTGGAGTGGTTGGGTCTGGAGTTTTCTCTTCCAGGGTTGCTGGCTGTGGGGTGTTCGAGGAGCTCGCAGCGGCTTATGACATGGGGTGGAGGGACGGGGAGGCCCAAATTATGGCTGCAAAATATACCTACTCTTTGGAAACAAATAATCTTTAATTTAGAATACTGTGATTTATAGTTGTCAGAAGGATTGACAATATAAGACCGAGTGGAAATTTTACTCTGGCTTAAATGTGAGGTTTCATTGTTCTCCAAACTTCCCCAAATCGCTTGTCCCTGTCTTCCGTTGTTCATAATTTGCTCAGTGGGTGCCAGTAACGTCTCCATTCATTTTGGGAATGAGGTCCATTATTGTTACTGCTTTGGCATGACTACAGCATTGGTAGCTTGCTAGGCTCTGTGTGTGACTATGGGTACAACCCAGAGGGCCCAGTCTTTTAATGTCAGACCATAATCATCTAGGAGCCCAGATATTTTTAAATCCCATTCACAGTTGTACCCCCACAGAAAATCAAACATCTCAGAATCAGCATTAACTAAAGAGGTGAAAACTAATGCAAAGACAACAAAATTCTATTTCGAGAAATAAAAGGAACTAATACTGGGACTCTATCCCAGATATCATAATAATAAGTGGAGTTGTAGCCATGTGAGAAGAACTTTAAAGATTACGCTACAGAAAATAAGTTAAGTAATTCAATGAGCTAAGGGAAAATGATGCGTAGCTATCACAGAGACAAGATCAAAAATCAAAATCAAAGAGAACAAACTGTATCTTGAAAATAGCCTCCAGGGAATTATACAAAGAGAATGACTATTCAGCAAATATTTGAAGGCAAGTTATAGTACTAATATAGCCTGAGAAATGGATGAACCATGGATGAAGGCCAGTAAAAGTAGTAAATATTATCTATTAAATAGTATCTTCATTAAATAGTATCTTCCTTAAATACTATCTATTTATATTTCAATCACAGATATTAGCTCTACCAAACTAAGTTTCCTTGTCTTCTTTCATTGCTGTATTCCTATGTGTCAATCAGTAGGCTATATGGTGAGCTTCTCAGTAAATATTTGATTTGCTATAAGTGCCTGAAAGGAGTATTTCAGATGGAGACTCACTATCAACTAGAAGGCTTCAAATAAATATGTGCATAACCTCAGTGTTAACCACAGTCTAAATTAAATGTAAATTTAGTAATTAATAAAGAGAAATTTATTAACAGCAGCATATAATCTGGCTTCACTAAATTTGAAGCCAAA
>JAJIBD010002214.1:0-29208 GCA_021461705.1 Cryptotis parvus
TATATATGTTGCAGGACTCCTTTAAGGGCCGCTGCATTTGGCTCAAAACATTAGCATACTAAAGGGCCTAGGTGAGGTGCAGGGAGGGATTACCTAAGGGCATTTGACCCTCCCTGCTTTCCATAACAGTGGGAGGAAGGTCTGAGCTGCAGGGGGTATAAACTAGCCGGTTTTCACTCTCGCGTGCTTCTTTGTGGGCTCTTGCTTCGCTGTGAGTGCTCACCCTCCTTGGAAGTCTTATCGTCCCCTTTTCACATGTGGTGGCCGCCATCTTGGCCTAACGTGGCTGGGGTTCTAGCCTGGAATCCTAAGCACGGGCTTTTCCTTTTGCTGATTTGTATGCCTGAACCTGTGATAAGTAAAGCCTTTTAAAACTGCCTCGGATTCCTGAGTTTTCATCCATTCCTTGCCGGCTCCGGAGGTAGAAGGGAACTTCGCTTCCCGGCACTGTCGGGGGCCGGCGGACCGCCCGACATTTGGCGTCCCTGCCGTGGGCACGAGAACATCATCTGGCCTCATTATCATCGAACAGAGATCATCTGCCTCCAAACCGTGAGTAAAATGATGGATATCTCAGAAAACAACTAATTCTTTTCAATATAAAGTCTTAAATTTTAAATTCCAAGTTGCTGTTTAAACCTCCTGGATTGGTTCATTTTAATAATGATCTTGCTTTGCAGTCTGTGATCATGGTTCATGTCTAATATCTTGTCTTACAGCCTAAATGTTTTCTTTCTTATAAAAAAAGGGTGGAAAAATGGGTGGACTCTGAGCATAGTGCTCAATGTCCATATGTTTCAAGGATTAATGTTAGAGTTTCCTTTTTTAATGTTTTGCTCACAGGTATTTACAGGAAAAGAACTTGGCTGCTGCAGATTCCTTCTATGTTGCTCGAGGCTTTGGACTCTGATCACAGTGCTCATTACAAAAAAGTCTGCTAAATCAATGAAAAATTGTTTTTCTAATGATTCTGTTCACAGGATAAGATATTGGATTGCAGTAAACCTGTGCTACAGTGCTCAATACTCGAGACTCCTAAAACAGTGCTCACAAAAATTTAATAATTTGAAAAAATAATTTTTTCCCAATGCTCTATTCACAGGAAAGACACTTTCTCACCATCATTTGCCGGCTTTATATTCATGAAGCGCTTGACTCGTTACCATTTATCACCCTAGATGGGTCACATATACAGCTGTAAGATATTGATCGATCAAATGTATGTGTGCATGTGTGTGTGTGCAGTGGTGGCCACCATTATGTTTGTGATTCATGTTGTGTCTATGTTATGTCTCAACTACTACCTTCTCAATTTCTGACCACTACAAACCTCTATTACATTCATCAGCTCCACTGCTGATCCACTAGATTTATCAATTTTAAAATCATCAATTCTCATACTTATTTCCCTGCTCCACTCATGTTGGAGCTTCTTTATATTCTTCTCTCCATCCCAGACTTGGATCCCTGCAAAGCCTTAAAATCTCTACTTGTGATTAACCTCGAAAAGTGTTTTTGTCTCGCCTAAAATTAAGCTACGGGTAAAGTTACCAGTGCCAGTGTCCACTTGCTGAAGAAGCCCTGCAAGACACCCACACCGATGTTCCTGACACCTGTTCCAGCGCTCAAGACTCCTGTTCCAGAGTTCGAGATATTACACCAATGTTCCAGACACCTGTTCCAGCACTCAAGACTCCTGTTCCAGAGTTCGAGATACTTGTTCCAGTGTTCCTGAGACCTGATCCAGTGTTCCCGACAATTCAACGAGTTCCTGATCGCTGCTCTCCAGAGACTCATACTCATATGATCCACCACTATTGCTGTTCCAGAAGTAGCCCCCAGACTTTGCTCCAGACACCCGACTTTACATAAAATATAGCAAATTGACTCTCACAAATTATGGACAGTGCAAACTATAGTCCGTTATAATCAGACAGCTAGAGACACTTTGTCTTGAACTTTGCTTTTTGTCCAAAAACAAGTTAGGATCCTAAAGTAACATGTATTATCATTTTGTAATTTGAATTGTTTTTTCTTATCTTAATTTTCTGTACATTACTAAATATTTCTTACCTTTTCAATTTTTATTAGTAAACTAATCAGGGGGAGTTGTTGCAGGACTCCTTTAAGGGCTGCTGCATTTGGCTCAAAACATTAGCATACTAAAGGGCTAGGGTGAGGTGCAGGGAGAGGATTACCTAAGGGCATTTGACCCTCCCTGCTTTCCATAACAGTGGAAGGAAGGTCTGAGCTGCAGGGGTATAAACTAGCCGGTTTTCACTCTCACGCGCTTCTTTGTGGGCTCTTGCTCGCTGTGAGTGCTCACCCCTCCTTGGAAGTCTTATCGTCCCCTTTTCACACGTGGTGGCCGCCATCTTGGCCTACACGTGGCTGGGGTTCTAGCCTGGAATCCTAAGCACCGGGATTTTCCTTTTGCTGATTTGTATGCCTGAACCTGTGATAAGTAAAAGCCTTTTAAAACTGCCTCGGATTCCTGAGTTTTCATCCATTCTCGCCCGGCTTGGGAGGTAGAAGGGAACTACGCTTCCGGCACTGTCGGGGACCCAGCGGGGGCCCGACTATATATATATATATATATATATATATATATATATATATATATATATATATATATATATATATAATCCATTGTGAAATACAATTACAAGATTTCTGTTTGGGTTTCGGTTATACAGTTTTCCAACACCCATCACTCCACCCACGCCCATTTCCCACCACCAATGTCCCACTCCTCTCCCCCTCCCTAGCCCACCTTCATAACAGGTTATTTATCTCATTCTCTCCCTTCTCTTTCTATCTTCTCTCTCTCTCTCTCTCTCTCCTCACTTCCCTTTCTTATACATTGTGGACTGCAATATATACATCTAGAGGTTATCATTTGTACCCCTTTTTGCTATATTCAATGCTCAGTTCTCAGATGGTATGATCATTCTCAATGAATGCCAGCACACTGTTCCCTTCCTTCTCTGTCTTACCTAGCCTCTGACTCCCACGAGTTTTGGTATACCAAGTTTTGAGATATCGTCAGGGTGCTTTGCGCCCATGCACTATTGGGATCGGGCTGTGTTCAACTGTGGGGTCCAGACCTTGAGGATGGCTGTGGTTACGTTGCTTGAGGTTTTCTGGAAGTCTGGCCATCTTGTAGGTGGGCAGCCACGTGGTCTTTTGATGACCCATGGGATCCAGTCCGTAACTGCTCTAGTCCAGCAGTCATCTCCAAATCACATTACATGTCCAGCCCATCTGATTTTCGATGCCTTGGCAAATGAGACAGCATCCCTGACTCTGGGTCGTCGATGGAGGTCAGAGCTCCAGATTCCTTCGCTCACTTGAGTGAGTCATGATATTTCTAGCATAGCTCTTTTGATTCCTCTTTGGGAGACCCGAATAGTGTTCTCATCCTGCTTTTGTAGGGCCCAGGTCTCTGATACGTATGTTAATGCAGGGATAATGGTGGGGCGGTGGAGTCAAAGAGATGTGTCTGGAACCAGAGGTTCTTTATCCTTTTAGCTATTTCTTCTATGCTCTTGAAGGCGTTTCATGCCGCTCTCTTCCTCCTGTGCAGCTCAGGTTTTACGTTGTTCAGCATGATGAGTGATCAACCTAGGTACACATAACTGCTGCATTCAGTGATGTTTTTTCCATTGAGAGTGAATGAAGCATTTGGAACTAGCTCATTTTTCATGAGCATTGTTTTTTTTGAGATTCAGCTGTAGACCTTTCCATATTCTCAATTGAAGTCAGCCAGCATTTATGCTGCTTGGCTAATGTTTGGTGTTATTAGAATGATATCAGCGAAGTATAGGTAGATATTCATAAATAAGAAAATGCTAGCTTTATATATTAAACATGAAATATATAATTTATCTTCTATTTAAAATAAAGTCACAATATCTAAATAAAAAATTTTCCCTATTCACTTAACAGTCTCAAATTCTATTCAGGACTTGTGATTAATAACTGTTGAGGGCAAAGCAATTGTACAGTAGATAGGGCATTTGCTTTGCGTACCGCTGACCCAGATTTGATCCCCAGCAGCCCATATGTACCCTACCACCCACAAGCCCAGCAGGATTTACTCAGAACCAGGAGCAACCTTTGAGCACAACTGAGTGTGGCCCCCAAACCATAAACCAAAAACAAAACCGCTGAGGGCTGGAGAGATACTACAGAGGATAGGGTGCTTGCCTTGTACCTGAAGAACCTGGGTTCATGCCCCAAAACTACATAAGGTCCTTAAGTATGGTCAGGTATGCACAGAATTCCCCCCTACCCCAACAAAACAAAACAAAGCAAACAACTCCCTAGAGCAAAGAAAATCCCCAAGACCCCCTGAAATCAGTTTACCTCCATTAAATTCAACATTTACCGAACAGTTACCAAGGGTCTACAATGGTATAAACTTCTATCCAGGTGATCACAAATTGGATGACTAGGGTGCAGTTAAGACTAGAGCACTTCCTATAAAATGTCAGCAATTAATTGATATTCTGGATGTTTCAGATATGAATCATCACTTGCACTTGTCTTCCAGTTATTTGATTTGCTCGAGTAGGTGCCAGTAACATTTCCATTCATTGGGAATGAGGTCCATTATTGTTACTGTTTTTGGCATATCGAATACATCACGGGTAGCTTACCAGGCTCTGCCGTGGCTCTGGGTTCACCCAGGGGGCACAGTCTTTTGAATGAATCATGCTAACTACAAAATCATACTAAACCATATTTATTTCTACCTTGTTTTTTGTTCTGAAACTTCACCAACTACCTTTCAACATTCAAATACACTCTATTACTCTTTTGGCTATATTGTGTAGTATATTTTAACAAGAAAACAAATTTAGATTTGGTTCTTGAATACGTCATAGCACTTGTCTTAGGCACAATATATTCCTCTTTACATCTTCTATAGATAGGTTTCAAACAAACCTAATAATAACAAATGAGATCTAAAATTGACCAAAAAAAAAGTAAAATCTAATCTTACTAAAAAGTCAATATCCTTTTCAGAGTAGAGAGTTTAGGGCTGAAAAAAAACTGATAACAGGAGCAAGCTGCTGATTAAAAGGAAAATCTAAGTGGAATTTCTGAGAAAGATAAGTGAAGAAGCCTTCCTCTTTCTTGTTTGTAATTTTCCAAGCAATCCCATAGGGTTTAGTCAGAGAGTGCAGTCTGGGGCAGTGCAGTGAGGAGGACCTTGTATGGTGTTGCCTTAGCAACAGCTGTTTGCTGCTTGACTCAGCCAGGTAGAAAGGAAAGTGAGAGCAGCCTAGAGGAATGTACTGAAATTTGCAACAGTTTGGTTTCTAGTTCCCCAGAAAGCTAAATTAGAAATTCCTCTGTATATGTGATATTATCATTAGTAAAATTTTGGGTTTAAAAATTTGGTGTAAGCAATATGATAATTGGTGGTGAGCAAACTTAATATATTTAAATGTGGTGCTTTTCTTAAACTCTGTAAAGAAAAAAATCACTGTATACACCACCAAAATCCTAGTTCCAATGAGAGTGCCTCTGTGTATTCCTCTCATCCTAGGAGCTAATCTTCTTTACATAAGGAAGGGATGAATGATGTGGCTTACTTATCTCTGATCACTTCCTGTTGCAGTACACTGATACCCAGGGCCTCTGCATCTTGCCTGGAGTTCCCTCTTGCAGGCCACTTTATAGATGAAGTGCAGGAGGATGGTTCGGTATGTGGCAGTATGTCTTACCATCTTACTATGTTAGACGGTATACATATTTTCTCACCTGCTGCCACAATCATTATGGAACTAGCTATATCTTATCAGTATATTTACCTGACCACATTGGATCTCTAAGTAATTAGACCATAGAGAAATGCTGTTTGTCTCCAAGCAAGCATCCGTGGCTCTCTAATAAGTCTAAAGGCTAATATACAAAACAACTATGAAGTAAAGATGAGAATCTTGTGAAGGCTTGGAGAAATATATACCTGGCTGTAGAATATCCATTGGTACAGATACATGCCCTTCTACCACTCTACCCTGCAGCAGCAGAACTTCCAAGGCAGATCTTGGCTGAGGCAATATTAATATTTCAATAGGGCTAGGTGAGGTCCTGGGAGAAGTAACTTGAGTGGAATTGACTGACCCTAACTGCTTCCCATTGGTGTGGACGTTCTGACTTGAAAGATACCCTTTTTTGTCTTTTTCCTTTTGCCTGTTCACCTTCTCTTTCTGCTCTCCTCCTCTCCATTCTCTTCTCTCATGTACCTTAAATGTGTTAGTGACCATCTTGGCCTCGAATTCAAAATGTAGCCAGGGTCCAGCCAGGAACATGAAGTCTGGGGTTTTCCTATTGTTGGATTGTATAATTAATCCATTATATTATATTAAAATGATTAACATTTTAAATATAAGAATTTTATGGTATGCTCTAGAACAGTTGTTTTTGAAAATTGTAATTTTCTGGTTAGAAATGTGATTTGTAAGTATGGTGACAAGAAGCTAACTTCTCTGTTTTCCAAAACCATTTAACTGTTTAATTATCTCTACCCTTACTCCAGCCACTAGCAACTGCTTTTTATATTGCTTTAGTCTTTTTTTTCCTTGCACTTTTCTTTTTTTCTTCTCTCTCTCTCTTTTTTTTTTTTTTTTTTTTTTGGGTCTCACCTGGCGATGCTAGGGGTTACTCCTGGCTCTGCACTCAGGAATTACTCCTGGAGGTGCTCGGGGGACCATATGGGATGCTGGAGATCAAACCTGGGCCGGCACGGACCGGCAGCATGCAAGGCGAACGCCCCTACCTGCTGGGCTATTGCTCCGGCCCTGCACTTTTCTTTTCGAGGGTTGCTTTTCTTCCCTTATCTCTCTCCGTTCTGCCCTTCTTCTGAGGTGTTGCAGGTGTGGCTGCGGTGCCCAGTTGGTGGCAGACAGGAGACAGGCTTATCTGCACCCAGGACTCTGCCCTGTGGCCCCTGGATGGTTTATAGTCTGACATAGAAAAAAGACTGGGCCCCCTGGGATGAACCCAGAGCCACAGCAGAGCCTGGCAAGCTACCCCTGGTGTATTTGATATGCCAAAACCAGTAACAATAATGGACCTCATTCCCAAGAATAGAGACGTTACTGATACAAGTGATACAAGTGATCTCTCTCATTGTACCTGGTGTTAAGGTTCAGTTTAAATGTAATCTTCCATGAGGCTACCCACACACGGACAGAGCTATCTGCTTTTATTTCATACTTTCATCATACTCCAAGATCATGTATTCATGCTTCTCTAGAGCATATGTCTCCTCTCCTTACCAGTATTATTATTTATTTATTTTGGATGTACTCTCAGGAACTATTCTCAACTTGGTGTTATAATGACCCCTAGGTGCGTTATGACCCTGAAAGTATATTACACAGCTGTCTCCCCAGCCCCTTATATTTGTATTGTTAAAGAAAAAAAAGTCTCCCACTAAATAAAGAAGTCTGATAGGCTTTGTTAAATAATTCTTAGGACAGCATCCTATCTAGCAACTAGAAAAACAGAAAATACAAGAGGTTTAGCAACATGAAATATTTTTATACTCAGAAAGTAAATATATTTAGAAAGAAAAAAGGATTAATTTAGGTAAAGCAGCTTTCCTTCAGAAAAGGAAGTAAGGTCAAATCATACAGATTGCCTCACTAGTGTGGAATAGGAGACTCCAGATTAATTTGGCAAATTCTAATTTTGGGAGAGATAAAAATTTCAGTTAAGTTAGATAGTCAGAAGTAGTAGGGATTTTGGGGGTGGAGAGTGGGAACAGTTTACTCAACTTGGGACTATTGGTTTATTTTTTAAAATGTGTTCATTATATTTATATGCATTTTTCTTCAAACTAAGAAAATTTCCTTCAAAGAGAGAACCCATTTTATCTAGTATATCAATATGATTACTGAAATAGAATTTTGTACCAAACAGGTGATTGATAAATCTATGAATGAATTTTTTAAAAGATGGGAATATATCTTTTAAAAAGATATGTACAGAAGATCTCCATTCTGTGTAAACAAAATTCACACGTTTTGTGAAACTTTATTTTATATATAATGTAGTTAGGTAGTAAGTTGCTTACAAGGCCACTAATAAACAGACACTGACCCCACCCCTGAAACATCTGGCTATCAATGCTAGGCAGATGCTTTTCACCTCTGAACTCTAACTGGTTAATTTTATTGATGACTCTAAAATCATTGGAGAATGGACCCTTAAACTACAAGCTTCTGATAACCCCTGTCAGACTCGGACAGAAGCACTGCATCTCCTCCCTGTCTCCAACAGACTTGGGATCTGGTGTGAACTTCTGATCTCCTGTCTTGTCCCCAGAGTGCCTCAGAAAGGATGAACTCTACCCCCTTGTTTCCAACCTGTCTGAGAGAAAGCGCTGCTGATGACTCTCATCTCTCTGCCAAACTTTTATTGGAGGACCAGACAGCCCAAAACTAAGACTGTGGAGCTCATCAACCACATAAGATATGTTGCATTAAGAGCACCTGGGTTGTGGCTTTATTCAGCTAGAGGTGAGGGTATGATTTGGAATGTTGTATTAATTATATGTTCTTAGTTAGATTTGCTTCCTTATATGCATGTTATTAGTGATGGTATTGATTGTGTGAATGGTTAATCAATTAACTACAAGTGTTTAATTATATTTGACTACTCTCACCTCTATCACTCATGACAGGTACTCAGCAACAGCTATTGAAATGAACTAATCTAGTTTAATCTAATTAAATAAGTTTCCAGTCACTAAATATTCTAGGTTTTTTTTTGAAACAACCTGAGACCCATATGAGAAATCCAAGATAAACTATTTAATCTCTTGAGATCTTTCCACACGTGGGTTTGGTGAGATGGACAATCACCCAATAAGAATGAGTGGCAGTTTATAAATGGATGGACATAGAGAGTATCATGCTGAGTGAAATTGACCAGAAGGAAAAGGACATATATAGAATGACTGCATTTATTTGAGGGGCATTTTATATATATTATATATATGTGTGTGTGTATATATATATGTATATATATATATATATATATATATATAAAATGATACAATATCCAAGACCAGGCAAAACATGGATTAGAAGGTCTTATCAATAAGTGGAATCAACTGTAAGTGTGTGGGAGTCAAAGGTTAGGTAAGATAGGGAAGGGAAAAGTTTGTTAATAATCATTGGAAATGATAATATCAGCCTAGAACTAAGCATTGAATATAGGCAAAGGGATATCACGATCATGATCTTCCCGTTTATCATCTATTTGCTAGAGCGAGCACCAGTAATATCTCCATATGTCCTGTCTCATGATAGTAGAACCCAAAGGCACCCGCTTGCTCCAGGAACATAAAGAGCCTCAAACCATTATATTAGGTCATGGGAATGACCTAATATAAATGTTACTGGTATTTGGCATATCAAATACGACACGAGCAGCTTGCCAGGCTTGCCGTGCAGGTGGCATACTCTTGTAGTCACCTCTAAATAAAGCATTCATTGATGAACCGCGCGGCCACTAGAGGCCGTGCAAGCTGGGCTGTGATAGTCTGATCTGCTGGGTGGAGTTGTGACGAGAGGGATGTTCGGATATGGAAAATGGCGGCCCCATGGAGTAGGGGTGTCGACTGGCATGTTGTGAGGCTCTGCTGGGGTGGCAGGCCAGGGCTAGAACCCGCCATGACTCCCAGGCACCTCATGAGCGGCTGGGCACAGGGAGACAAGTAGAGCTCTGCCCCATGTCTGAGAGTCTCTGGTTCTAATCCCTTTGATAAGTCTCTTATCCCTTTGATAAGTTTGGCATCAAAGGAATATAATGCTTAAATGTATGTATTGCAAGCTGTAATATGTAAAAGAAGGAAGCCACAATGTATAAGAGATTGAAGAAAGAATCTTCTTCAATTCTTCAGAGAGGGAGAGAGAGAGAGAGAGAGAAAGAGAGAGAGAGAGAGAGAGAGAGAGAGAGAGAGAGAGAGAGAAAAGAGAGGCAAAGTGCCTGATATAGAGGCAGGCCCGTGAAGGAATCAGGGGACATTGGTGGTGGGAAAGGCGCACTTGTGGAGGGATGGGTGCTGGAACACTGTATGACTGAAACCCAAACATGATCATCTTTGTAATTGTATATCTCATGGTGGTACAATAAAAAAAAAAGAAAATAAAGAGTGGTAGTAACTGTGAAAGCCAGATATATAATATCAGACAGGAAAGATTGTGTACCTGTCTATCATTCTTTCTCAGATTACTCCTGTGAGCTAGACAGGCTTGTCTATTTTACATGATAGTTCTAGAATATTTTTCTTTTGGCCTATTTGTAAACTCCGGCAAAGTTCCTGACTCTGCACTCAGCAGTTACTTCTGGTGGTGCTTGGGTGGGGAGCATCTGGGATGCCAGGGATCAAACCCAGGTCAGTTGCATGCAACGCACATGCTCTCCTCACTGTACTATTGCTCCAACCCATCCTGGAAATTTTTTCTTTTCCATATATGCCTTTTATTGGGCTTTACCTTGCAAGCAGCCAAGCTGGGTTTGATCCCGGCATCCCATATGGTCCTCTAAATAACGCCAGGAGTAATTCCTGAGTGCAGATTCCAGGAGTAACCCCTGAGCATCACCAAGTGTGACCCAAAAAGCAAAAATAACAAAAACAAAGGAAAACAAACACAAGGATTCAACAGCAATGAAATGTGAAGCAGTATTCTGGAAATATATAGCATTGTACAATGGTGGTACATCAACCAATATAATCATGAAACTGAGCCATAAGTGGTAACAATTTCAAGTAGAGAGGCAGAATAAGATGAGATAAAAATGTTTTCTTTACATAACATTTAAATGAACTAGCTCGCCTCTATATAAGGGGAATATATATTCCCCTGCTGTTAAATAAAATAAACGAGTACCTTTATTTTTAAGAACAATTTATTTTATTTCATTTTTGGGTGGGGGCACACCCAGCAGTGATCTGGGCTTACTTCTGGCGCTGTACCCAGGGATCACTCCCGTGGTCTGGGAGACCATAAGAAGCACTGGGGATTAAATCTGGGTCAGCTGTGTGCAAGACAAGTGTCCTATCCAATGTATTATCCTTCTGGCCCCAAGTACCATTTTAGAAAGATGTTTTGTTTTTTGAGCTAAACTTCTGAACTGGAGTGTGGAAAACTCAAGTTTTCCAACCATATATCTTTTCAGAGAAGGGTTACTCTAGAAAAAAGACACATGGATTCAGGAAGAAATAATGTGATAGAATAGCAACATTGAATGAGGAAATGAGTGCACTTAGTGTAAATCATAAGAATGAATGCTAAACAAATATCTGTGAGTATTTAACTATAAAGTCCAATAGAATTAAATAAGTGGTTAGCAGATTTGAGACGACGTGCTACAGAAGAAACAGATGAATCATTTGAGAAGTTAAACAAAGCATCACTGAAGAAGCAGGGGGATGTCTTTATGGGATTTTGTGGCAGGAAGAGGCTGCAGAAGAATAGTTTTAACAAACAAGGCACGGAAAGTTTTGGTGGGAATGCGCAATGAGGCGCTGGGGGGCTCAGTGAGGGAAGAGCAGGTGTCACAGCTGTTCTGAGAAGTCACAAATCCTCAAGGCTCTTCTGCCTCCAATATATCTCAGTAAGAAAAATATTTTTTCTGGAAATATTATCACACATTTGAACTAAAATAAAGGCCAAGCATATCTTTGAGTGTGCCAGTTTCTTTGTGAATGCAGTAAAAATGACAATGATGGAAAAGGTCAAAGGAAGGTCACCTTTAACCATCTGAAGGGCAGAGGCATTTCTAGGAGATGATGACAGACTAGGAAATGAGGGGGTTTCCCGCAGTGTTGACAAAAGGAAAGCAGGAAAGAAAAAAGACTTTTGAGAGACTCGCTAAATCTCTAAGGCATTCAGAAAGGATAAATATGAAGTAGTTCAGCAAAGAGGTTTTTTATTTTAATAGGGTTAGTAAATAAGTGCCTGAAAAGCCTACTGAGTTAAAGTAAAAATTAAAGACAAAGACAAATAAACAAAAAAAATATTGTCTTAGTTTTGCCATTGCTGGATGCTCTGGCAATAGACAGAGGTACCAGGACTTTCTCAGGAAGTAGCTTTATTGAGCATGTGCCACATGGTTTCAGAGGATTGATACCTGAAGTGGAGCCCTGAGAAGAGAAGGCAGCCAGTTTAAAATCATTGAAGCCCTCAGCAAGCATGCTGATAGAGGCAGGAAGCAGCATTGTACTAGGTAAGGACATTCTTTCCTATAGCTAGATAATAAGGGAAACTCTTGCCCTAAGGGACTGTTAGGTGTCTGGTTCACTGGAGAACCTGTTCAGGCTGGGGTCTCCTCTTTCAACAGTGCCTCACACCTCTGCATGCCACACTCTATGATTTCCTGCACTACTGCAATTTATTAGTAGACTTACTATCTATGTACTTTTTTAATTTAATGAATCTATGCCATTGACCACTGTGTTAAAATTATCGCTTCCTGGGCCAGAGGGATAACACAGTGGGCAGAAGTTTGACTTGCAGTCAGCTGACCCAGGTTCAATGCCAGGCATCCCATATCATCCCTCGAGTACTGCTAGGAGCAATTCCTGAGTGCAGAGCCAGGAGTAACCCCTGAGCTTCGCTGGGTATGACCTAAAAAAAGCAAAAAAAAAAATCCTTTCCCTAATCTACTCGGTAGTATTATTGTGAGGATCTGAGCCAGTAAAACAAGTGATGGGGCATACAGAAACTGTTACACTCTCTGGAGCTATGCTCTCTTAGGATATATTTCTGAAATGTGGCCGGATTGGCCACTTGGCGGTGCTGACTTGGAATAGTAGAAGTTAAATAGAGTGTAAATCTCTGTTTGTAGGATGATGGCTGTCCTACATAAAGAATGCTCCAAAGTTTGGTTTAGGCAAACTATTTTAGGCATGGGACAAAATTGAAGGTAAAATTGGCACCAAAGAGAAAAAAAGAATTATTGGATTTTAAAGAATAGTACGGAGTTATGCCAAGATTTGTGGTTTAGGTCGATGGGTGCCAATTAAGGGAAAACTTGAAGGCAAAAATTAAATGCAGAAAAAAAAAGAACTTTTTTAAAAAAGGTGGTAATGACATAATTTGCATGTTCAATCTCTGAGGTTATACCACATTACAGTAAAATTGTTTATGCACTGGCCTATGTTTATGGAAGTGTGGTACAGGTGGTAGTAGATGTAGTATCTGAAGAGAAAGGAAAAGAATAATACTTTAGGCCCATGGGGTGAGCAAGAACATACAAAAGAAATCACTGAAAAAAATGGTACCTATCTAAGGAGAAGGTGTTATTTATGAAAGGTCACTCCAGAAGGGAATATGCTTTCCATACATGAGACTTTTCATCTAGGAAAATGATGAGACCATCTTTTCAAAGATGAAAACATGGTCTGATACTCCTCTGATCATTTTAACATTGTGGGCTTTTGTTTGTTTTAGAGACATACCTGGCAGGCTCAGGGGGACCATATTGTGCAGCAGAGGATTGAACTATGGCTTGGCTTGTGCAAAGGAAGTGCCCTACCTACTCTATGATCTCTCTAGCCTATCGGTTTGTTTTTGATGATTACAGTGACTGAGTGCTATTATTATCATTTGGTGGGTGGATGGTAGAAATTTCAGCTGTGTGAAAATTTGCAAGAGTTCTGCCTAATGGAAAGTTGTTTTGTTTATTTTATGAACAAATTTTGGAGAGGGCACACCTGGAAGTGCTTGAGGAGTCTCTCCCAGTGGTGCTTAGCGGACCATCAGAGTTGGTGAATAAATCACGGAAGCCTTCTATGTTTGTTGCAGCATTATTCACTTAGTTAGAACCTGAGTCAACCCAAATGCCCAAGAACAGATGACTAGATAAAGTAACTATGGTACATCTACACAATGGAACAATAAAAGTGTCAAGAAAAATAAACAATCAAATTTGCTTATACATGAATAGACGTGGAGAGTATCATGATGAGTGCAATAAGTCAGAAGTAGAGGGACAGATATAAAATGATCACACTCGGTATTGGTATAGAGACAGACCCATAGACCTATGGAATAGAACTGAATATCCTGAAACACACTCTCAAATATACAACCACTTAATCTTCGATAAAGGAGCAAAAAAATATTAAGTGGAGCAAAGAAAGCCTCTTCAACAAATAGTGCTGGGAAAACTGGGCAGCTACGTGTAAAAAAATGAACTTAGACCTCCTTTTAAAGCCATGCACAAAAGTCAGATCAAAATGGATTCTAGATCTCAACATCAGACATGAATCTATAAGGTACATCGAAGAAAACATAGGAGAAACGCTCTACGACATTGAAACTAAAAGTATCTTTAAAGACAACACACCACTGACCAAGCAAATGGAAGCAAAGATAAACAAATGGGATTATATAAAATTGAAAAGCTTCTGCACCTCAAAAGAAATGGTGACCAAGATACAAAGACAATCCACAGAGTGGGAAAGGATATTCACCCAATACCCATCTGACAAGGGGTTAATATCCAGGATATATCAGGCACTGGTAGACCTTAACAAGAAAAAAACAGCCAACCCCATCAAAAAAATGGGGGAGAAGAAATGAGCAGAAGCTTCCAAAAAGAAGAAATTCAAATGGCCAAAAGGCATATGAAAAAGTGCTCTTCATCTTTAATCATCAGGGAGATGCAAATCAAAACAACAATGAGGTACCATCTCACACCACAGAGACTGGCACACATCCAAAACAGCAAGAACAACCGGTGCTGGCGTGGATGTGGGGAAAAAGGCACTCTCATCCACTGTTGGTGGGAGTGCCGACTGGTCCAGCCCTTTTGGAAAACAATTTGGGCATTCCTCCGAAAACTAGATATTGAGCTCCCATTTGATCCAGCAATAGCACTCCTGGGAATATACCCGAGAGACCGAAAACACATAGCAGAAACACTATCTGTACTTCTTTATTCATCTCTGCACTATTCACTATAGCTAGAATCTGGAAACAATCTAAATGCCCAAGAACAGAGGACTGGTTAAAGAAACTGTGGTTCATCTACACTATGGAATACTATGCGGCTGTCAGAAAAGATGAAATTATGAAATTTACCTGCAAATGGATGGACATGGAGACTATCATGCTGAGTGAAATTAGTCAGAAGGAAAAGGACAGATATAGAATGACTGCATTCATTAATAGGATATAATTAGATACCAGTGTTTTACTAAATGTGTGAAATGGTAATGGCAGATTAAAACTCACCATTGAATATACACAAAGAGACTTACATGATAAACTCTAAATATCTGCAGGGCTAGCCACAATGTGTAAAAAAGAAGAGGGAGAGAGATGCAGAGACAGAAGAGACAGAGAGAGACAGAGAGATAAAGAGAGGAAACAGGGCTACCTGCTGTTGAGGCAGCCTGGGGGTGGGTGGGAAGGGGTGGGGTACATTGATGGTGGAAATGGGGCACTGGTGGAGGGATGGGTGCTGGAATACTGTATTACCAAGAACCAATTGTGAACATTTTGTAATTGTATGTCACACGGTGGTATAATAAAAAATAATAAATGATCACACTCATTTGCAGGATATAAAAAATAGTATTAGATGAGATAAGAACCTACTACTGAGAGTATACCGCCCGCATGGCAGAGCCTGGCAAGCTACCCATGTCGTATTTGATATGCCAAAAACCAGTAACAATTATAGACCTCATTCCCATTACCTGAAGAAATGGTCTGAGCCTCTTTGTGTTCCTGGAGTGAGTAGATGCCCTTGGGCTGCACTAGCACTCGACAGGATACATGGAGATGTTACTGGTGCCCGCTCGAGCAAATCGATGAACAACTGGAAGACAAGTGATACAAGTGATTAGATTAATACCCAAAACAGTAGAAACAAGGACCAGAAGTACTTGTCCATGGTTGGAAGCTTGCCACAAGTGGTCATAGTGTGGGCCTGAAGGGGTTCAGTTAGGACAGAGCAGGGACCACTATGACAATGATAGTTGGAGAGAGAGAGAGAAAGAGAGAGAGAGAGAGAGAGAGAGAGAAGTGTCTGCCACAGGCTGGTGAAGGGAGGATAGGCAGAAAGGATACTGGGACATTGGTAATGGGAAATGTACATCGGTGAACGTTGTTGGAACTTTGTATGACTGAAACCCAATGATTAACAACTCTCTGTGACTGTACTGCATGGTGATTCAATTAAAAAAGGAAAAAGCAGTAAGTAGTCATCTTGTGAAAAAAAAATCTTGCAAACACACATTTCATCCCTTTGAGTGTGATACAGCTCAGAATTGTCCTGAATTCCATTCAACTTTGCATGTCCAGCTAGAAAGTCATAATTTTTTTAAACAAAGTTGTATAGTATTCAAAAGAAAAACCAAACTCAATGGCAAATAGAAGCACAAGGTATACTACAGTTTCAACACACATTTTCTAAGAATTAAACTGTACATTTTGTTCAAAACGTTTAAAAAGTTGTTTGAAAATTTGCATAATTGTTGGAAAATTACAGCAATGTTCAAGCGATTTAGTTGTCTATGTAACACATTTGTCTTGGTTTGTATCTATATTGAATTCAAAACTTATTCTCTACATAAATACCAGTCTCTGACTATTTCATTATTTCTTCCAATGTCGGTATTCCCAAGAAAACAGTGTTATATATTATTTATTGAAATTATCATCCTTTTATAATTGATATAATTTTTGTGGCATTGCTTTGACTTTAAAAAAGTCACGAATGCATAAGTTTATACTATGAATTTTATTGAAGGATAATAAAGGAGACTAAAGAGTATCTGTGCAAAAAGGTGATATTAAGTCAATCAGGTTGAGAAAAAATTATATTAAAGGGTATTTAAAAAGGGAGGTGTAAAAACATGAATTATGATGAATATTCATTGCTAGTACATTTTGCCTTCTAGACTGAAGGAAAATTACAGCAAATAATCAGTTCGAGGAGAGGAAATAAAAGTTTAGGGTTGACCACAAGTACCTCAAAGACTTTCTGTCCTTTGGCTTAAGACCAAGTCTGTCAGTTCACAATGCCAGATCTGAAAAAAATAAAAACAAAACGCCAAATCTACTTGGCATTTTTAAACATCAGGGACAGTCTTCCAAGTACTTAGGAGAATGTAAGGGAAGCACAGCCAAGGAAGATCCAAGACTTCTGCTTTTTTTATGGAGGGCTAACAAAGTTGGAGAACAAGTATTGCAAGTAAGAGAAAAGTCAATAAAAATTCTGACCTTCACAGATGGAAATGTTTTCTTTAAATAATGATACTTGGACACATGGACCAGAGAGATAGTACAGGGGTGAGGTGCTTGCCTGGCATGTGGATAACCATAGTTTGATCCCCAGCACTGAATATGGTCCCTTGAGTGCCACCAAGAGTGATCCCTGAACATTGCTGCTTGTGGACCAACCTTCATTTCCTTCATTGGAAAAAATGAAGGAAGGGAAGGTGTCGGGGCGCTCCCGCGGGGGTCCCCGACAGTGCCGGGAAGCGGAGTTCCTTTCTACCTCCCGAGCCGGCGAGGAATGGATGAGCACTCAGGAATCCAATGCAGTTTTAAAAAGGCTTTACTTATCACAGGTTCAGGCATACAAATCAGCAAAAGGAAAAACCCGATGCTTAGGATTCCAGGCTAGAACCCCAGCCACGTGTAGGCCAAGATGGTGACCACCACGTGAAAAGGCTTTGGGAAAGGAGAAGAAAAAACTTCCAAGCAGGGCGAACCGCTCACAGCGAGCCACAGCCCCCAAGGAAACGCGCGAGAGTGAAAACCGGCTAATTTATATCCCTGCAACTCAGACCTTCCTCCCATTGTTATGGAAAGCAGGGAGTGTTAAATGTCCTTAGATAATCCCTCCCTGCACCTCACATAGGCCCTTTAGTGTGCTAATGCAGCGGCCCTTAAAGGAGTCCTGCAACAGGAAGGAAGGTGAAAGGAGGAGAGGGAAAGGGAGAAAGAAAGAAGAAAGAAGAAAGAAAGAAAGAAAGAAAGAAAGAAAGAAAGAAAGAAAGAAAGAAGAAAGAAAGAAAGAAAGAAAGAAAGAAAGAAAGAAAGAAAGAAAGAAAGAAAGAAAAGAAAGAGACAGAGAGACAGAGAGAGGGAGGGAGAGAGGGGGAGGGAGGGGAGGGGACAGATGGAGAGAGGGGGGAGGGAGGGAGGGAGGGAGGAAAGAAGAAAGAAAGAAAGAAAGAAAGAAAGAAAGAAAGAAAGAAAGAAAGAAAGAAAGAAAGAAAAGAAAGAAAGAAAGAAAGAAAGAAAGAAAGAGAAAGAAAGAAAGAAAGAAAGAAAGAAAGAAAAAGAAAGGAAGGAGGAAGGAAGGGAAGAAAGAAAGAAAGAAAGAAAGAAAAGAAAGAAAGAAAAAGAAAGGAAGGGGAGGAAGGAAGGAAGAAAAAGAAAGAAAAGAAAGAAAAGAAAGAAAAAGAAAGAAAAAAAGGAAGGAAGGAAGAAAGAAAGAAAGAAAGAAAGAAAGAAAGAAAGAAAGAAAGAAAGAAAGAAAGAAAGAAAGAAAGAAAGAAAGAAAGATCAGAAGGAAAGAGTTTGGGTAGAATTTGGATACGTGTTTTAGCATAACTAAATATTGGACACACGCTTCATGAAAGAAATTACACACACCCCCCCATACCTCCTCACCACTGTCGTGCCCTAGGATCCTGCCCCTGCCCCCGTTGCCTCCTGTCTGCCTCATTTTACTATAACCTAATCTCTTTCCTTCCCTGATTTTATCATTTCTATCATGCAAGTACCTTTGATAACTTTAATTTCTTCACTGTATTATTCAGTATACCACAGATAAATGAAGCTATCCCAGATTTATCCTTATTTTGAATCACTTTACTTAACATGATATCCTTACTTAACATGATATCCTTCAGTTCCATCCTTGTTGTCGAGAAATGCATGATTTCACCATCCCTTGCAGCTTCATAGCATTCCATTTTATATACATACCACATCATTATCTACTCATTAATTGTTGGACATCTAAGTCGATCCTATGTCCTACCTATTTTGCTAAGTGCTGCAATGAATAGTGGTGTGTATATGCTCCTTTTGAACAAACGCTTTTATGCCTGGGGTTAGATACCAAGAAATGGGCATTCTAGTCTTACTTTTCTGAGAAATTTCCATACTCTTTCCATAATGATGAGCCAGACAATATTCCCACCAACATAACATGAAAATTTCATTTATCAAATCCCCTACCAACAAAAATTACTCCTATTTATATATTTAATATGTGGCTCCCACTAGTATGAAAGGGTGTCTCATTGCTGTCTTGATTTGGATTTGTACCTGTTGGGCATTCATCTGTCTTCTCAGAGAAGTGTCATTCGCTTCCTTCCCCATAATGTGAGAGGGCTTCTGGTTATTTTGTTGTTGATCTTTTTGAGTACTTTGTATATCTTTGAAATTAAAATTTTATCTTATGTACAGAGTTCTGTTTTCTCCCATTCAGTTGGTGTCTTTTAGATCACTTTTTAAATTTTCTTTTGTCATGCAGAAACTCTTTAATGTCATCCCATTGTAAGATTTTTTATTTCTGTTTCTTTTTGCCAATGGAATAATACCATTGAAAACACCCTTGAGGCCGAAATCTTAGAGCATTCTGCATATATTTTCCTAATGTGGAAAAAAAGCAATTTGTCTTAAAGAAAGTTTTGGTTCTTATTTTTCTGTTTCCTGATATAGTTTGATTCCTAGAGTTTATGGATTTTTGTTTTATTTTGTTTTTAGGCCTTTTACTCATATTCTTTCATTTTAAACCAAATAACAAGAAAGGCCTGTTAGGAA
Organism: Cryptotis parvus; assembly: GCA_021461705.1. Classification (NCBI taxonomy): domain Eukaryota; kingdom Metazoa; phylum Chordata; class Mammalia; order Eulipotyphla; family Soricidae; genus Cryptotis; species Cryptotis parvus. The sequence continues at coordinate 19,827 of JAJIBD010002214.1, forward strand.
ACTTTCACATTGTTGTGGATGCTCAGATCTTCAAGTGCTGCCCTTAAAATAAAGCAAAAAAAAAAAAAGGATCATTTAATGCCTGTGGAATATTTATTCACCAAACACATTTGAATAAGTGCAAGATCTTGAAACTCCTATACTTCAATTGTCTAGTGCCTGCCACTTAAAGCAATTTTATTTCTACAAGCAGGCAGATACTCTCTGAATTTGTGGACACAATCTCAATATATATCATTTCCCATTGAAAGAAAACTAGTTCATAAAGAAATTAAGGTTTGGGGGCTATAGTTTGGTTCTCTAGCCTTTTTTTTTATAACGGAAAGCTGTTTACTAAAAATTTTGTTTTCCCATATGCTTTTTATTTCATGAAATATTTCCATTTTGCAGAAAGAAAATCAAGAAGACACCAGCCTAAACATAGCCCTAACACTTGGCCAGATCTGGAAGGAGGCCAGATTTATTTGTCTTCTCCACCAACCCTACTTCTATTGCATTAGACACTTCTGTGACTAAAGTTAACCTTCCACATACCATGTGGTTTCTTCCAAGTGATGCTCAAGAGAAGGCTCGGGACCCACTAGCAATTTTCATCTAGCAGACCAGGTCCTGCAGTGCTGGGGACTACTGGGTTCACCCCAGCAAAGTTCAAAAGGCTTCCAGGTCTGCACCTGGCAATTCTCAGGGGTCATTGCAGTGCCAGAGATTGAACCTGTGTGGGGCTCATTATAGACATGTGATCTGATCACTCTCCTGTCTTCTGGCCTCAGTTTATATATTTTTTTCTTTTTTTTTGGGGTCACACCCAGCAATGCTCAGGGTTACTCCCTGGCTCTGCACTCAGGAATTACCCTGGCGGTGCTCGGGGGACCATATGGGATGCCGGGGATTGAACCCAGGCCGGCATGAGCCGCCGCGCAAGGCAAACGCCCACCTGCTGGGCTCGCCCGGCCCCCAGTTTATATATTTTTAAGACTCTAATATTCTGGGTTAGAGATTGCTTTGCACGAGATACCTATCTTTATAGTTTTGCTATCCTGTGAATAAAACATGTCTATCTGTATAATATTAGCCGGAGATATAACACCTCTTTGTACCAATAGTTGAGGTGGACCATAACTACAAAGGGATGGGCAGACATGTTTCTGCTGAGTAATACACAGAACTGCTGACTTGGGTATTTCCAACCCAGGTCAGAGGCCACCAAACGCAGTATCAGCCTCTAATCATCTGAATAGAGCAATAGAAACTTCAAAAAACCCAAAACAAATCCTACCTTCTTGAGGACATCAAAGTTCTTTTTTTTCTTTTTTAATTTTATGGGTAAGGCAAGAAAATAATGGAGTCCTTGTGTTTTATCAGCAAAAGTTAATGAGGTTTACTTTTTTTTATAACTTGAAGTGAATAGTAAACAAAATTATGTGGTCATTCTCCCTGGAGTTAATCCAACACTGTCAACATTAAGAAAACAGATTTCTTCTCCTGGGAATAGAGTGTTTGGTGGTATGTGCAGAAAGAGCTGAAGACTAGAATAATATGGTTGTTGGAAAGCACCTGCGATGGCAAAGACCCGCAGGATGGGCATTCAAATGCATGCAATTTTAATAGCTCTAAAGAAAGAGATTTTGAGCCAAATGGTGTCCATGGGGACTTGCATGGCAGTGCAAGAGCCCTGACCCTGAAGACTGTCACTGGCAGTGGTGGAGGGCAGGCATCCGAATCACCTCAGGCACGTTGCTGGGGGTGGAGGTGGAGAGAACTAAATTGAGGAAGCTTTGGGGAGTCTCACAGTCTGCGTGGCATGGACATAGGAGATGAAATAAATGTAGGAAGCAAAACAGAGGAGGCTGATGGCCCCAGAAGGACACCCTCCTCTTGTACCCTGATTTCTTTTCTCTGCTGCTCTGATACTCTGCTCACGGCTTCTGAGCAAAGTCATTGGCCACGGAATGCTAAGCACTAACAGAAGAAGGCATGGAAAAGGCTGGTGGAAGCCCCCAGCCCATTTGGAAAAAGTTGTATCCAAAATGGCAAGAGACTTTTTTTGGAGTAAACAGTTTGGTTCATTTTGAGAAAAATATTTATGATCAAACATGACAGATAGAAAATGCTGAGAGATACACTTTATGGACTTCAGGAAAAAGAGGGCAGCTTACTCTTGGGCCAGTTCCACTACTCAGAGGATTAAAAACTGCTCTCCCCACTTGTGGTCATTGGCAGGAGATGGTACTTGCTGGCAGCAAGCCTGGTTGTATTGCTTTTCCCTTGTCCCGAGAAAAGTTGCTCCGGACTCTGGCTGGCGCCCTGTTCGATCTTCACTGCTGACTACATTTCAAGTGGCATGTGGGGTGTAGTTGGCGGGAGAGCTGGGCTCTCTTGTGGTCAAGGAACATTTAAAAGAGCAGGAGAAGGAACAGCCACGTCAAGGCCTGGCTTGTCCCTGGATGGTGATTGTGCCAGAACCACAGGACGCCAGACCCCAACACAAGGAAGGCCACATGGAGAAGCTGGCAGACGAACTGACCATCGGCAGAACAAAGGAAACAGCTTCTGTGGGTTAAGTCACTGTACTGCCAGAGTTATACATTGTGATATGTTGGGGGAGAAAAGAGATTTTTTCTTCTCGCTCCTCCAAATTCAGATAGCATTTACTTGAATAATTGGATCTTAAAGAGTCTGGAGAAGGAACAATAAAGTGATCAGACAATGGGTTACTGAAATAAATGGCCTATGACTGTTTGAAAGGGAAAAGAGAAAAAATGCCCTTTCACTCAGCTCAGGCGGAACACTGCGAGAGGGGAGTTGGTTTCATCCTGGTCAGAGCTGTGTGGTTTGATGGTCAGAGGACGGGGTGAGGGAGTCAGAAAGTCTGGGTTACATTCCCAGCTTTGCTGCTGACTCACTGGGTGACCCTGGCCAATGCCCTCTGTGTCCCCATCCAGAAATCAGGGATTTAATGATAGAGCCCAGAGAGGCATGTTTGAGCATGACAATAGATATTTTTGAGGTTCCAGGCAGGCAAATAAGGCAAGAAATACAAACAGTATTTTCTTGAGGAGGGCGACATTATTGAGAGTTTTTCAAAACAATAGGAGCAGAGAACATGATAGATCTTCATAACTATCAGAGGTAAGTTTTGATATATACATTTTGAAACTTTCAAATCATGATAGCCATCCTGTTACCTTCCAAAGTTTCATATTATTAGTGGACAAGTGAATTTGTTTGAAAACAATTTAAAATTAAATTCCTTGGCAATGGTTCATCTCTTACCAGCCACTAAATACTAAGATGAAACTTTCTTGTGACATTTAGCACAATGGCTTTTCAGGGGACTCGCATTAGATATATTAATGATTGCTTTATTTTGCTTTGCGGGCAGAAGAGCCCCAATAACTGGAAACACTGCTAACTTTTCCTCAGCAAGAAAAAAAAATACTTTAGATTTGGGATGAGGATAATTCTCTTTTATTGGTCTGTTGTAGTAAGTCTGCAAATTTCTTGTAAGGAGCCCAAGTGGCTCTCTGAAAACAGTCACATGCAGAACAAGTGACTGCCTACCTCGCTGGCCTCGCATTTCACCAAATGAGTAAGCAACTTGGTCTTCCTTGGCATCAGTTTCCCTATTTGTAAAATGAGGCCACTTCCCTTCTTCTGCTTTAAAACACTTCTTCAACATCAGCCTTGGATGTAAAAGGTGAAGGAAAGGAACCTCAGCCTCTCTTTCTTCTCCTGACAAGCCCAGGTCACAACTAGCATTGTGAGAAAGTAAATGCATTACAATCACGGGTATTTTTTAGGGGCGGGTTTGGGGTTTGAGCCATATCCAGAGGTGTTCAGGGACCACTCCTGATTCTATGTTCATCAGTGACTCTTGGCAATGCTCCAAGGTCAACTGCATTGAAGCAAGTGTCTTCTTAATCATTTTACTATCTCTCCGACTGGCTTCATGTCATTTTAGTACAAGAATGCAGTAAATGTTTACAGCTAAGAAGGTGAGCAGTAACAACTGCAGCAGGCTTTTGGTTTTGGTCCAGTCACTAAACTAAAAGGATTTGAAAACTTGGATAAAAGGTTCTGTTTCAATTTGAGGTGCTTTTAGCCTGTAACACACAAAGTTTGTAGAATAACTGTTAGTTACTGTAATACCCTCTGAGGGATACAACATACTGTATTCTGTGCACAGAATTTCTTCTTTATTCTTTCAAAGAAAAAAAAGACCCCCATGATAATTTTTTTTCTGAGGTTATTGTTGTTTAGGAGGTGCACACCTAGTGGTTCCCAAGGCTTACTCTTGACTTTGCACTCAGGTACCACTCCTGGTAGAGCTCACGGGACCATATGGGATGCTGGGGATTCAGTTCTAGCTGGCCATGTATAAGGCAAATGCCCTACCAGCTGTTCTATCTCTTCAACCCGTTCCCTATTTTCTTTTTGTTAAGGGCTATTTTCCCCTTAAGATGAAAAAATGTTTAAAAAGCTATAACGGTATCACAATCTCACTATCACTATCTTCCCGATCATCATCTATTTGCTAGAGCGGGCACCAGTAATATCTCCATATGTCCTGTCTCATGCTAGTAGAACCCAAAAGCATCTGCTTGCTCCAGGAACATAAAGAGCCTCAAGCCATTATATTAGGTCATGGGAATGACCTAATATAAATGTTACTGGTATTTGGCATATCAAATACGACACAAGCAGCTTGCCAGGCTTGCCGTGCGGGTGGCATACTTGTAGTCACCTCTAAATAAAGCATTTATTGATGAACCGCGCAGTAGCTTGCGGCCCGCGCAAGCCGGGCTGTGATAGTCTGGTCTGCTGGGTGGAGTTGTGACAAGAGGGAAGTCGGGTGTGGAAAATGGCGGCCCCCATGGAATAGGGGGTCGACTGGCATGTTGTGAGGCTCTGCTGGGGTGGCAGGCCAGGGCTAGAACCCGCCATGCCTCCCAGGCACCTCATGAGCGGCTGGGCACAGGGAGAGCAAGTAGCAGCTCTGCCCCATGTCTGTGAGTCTGGTTCAGCATACCTGGGCAGGATTGAAAAAAAAATAACGGTATACTGAAATAAAAAGCACTAAATACAGGAATAAATTCTGATCCCAGATATGTAACACCAGGAATGACTAGTTATTGCTAATATTTTGACATTAAAAACAATTGTTTTCTATGTGTGCACTCTCTTACACATCACATGAAATAGTTTTTGAGAAAACAAAAAAGTTCATGTATTGATTACGCAACTGTATATACTCAAAATATATGTGCATATGTATTTCATGATTCTCAGAAATAGGTTTAATGATTTTATAGCTATATAATATTCAAATGTATAAATATACAACTTTAAAATTAATAAACCTTTTATTTTCTCAATATTCATTTTTGTAAATAAAATATGATAGCTTGTATTATATGTTTTAGTATATGTGCTTATTTGCATTGACTATATTTGTTTTTAAGATGAAACTAAGTCAATTGTATATTTAAAATTCTAATTAATATTAGGTATTAAAATATGTACACAGGTACACCCGGCAGAGCAGAAACCAGCTTTCCCGTTGAACCCCCTGCATTCCATGGACCACAAGAGCAACTTCCGACCCGAGTCCACCATCCCGATGGAGCCTCGGAGGAGCCCAGAGGAAACCCCCCACACCTTGCTGGCAGCCATCTTCACAATCCACACTCTGCAACAGGTAAGATCTCCACCCAGCAGACTAATCCAGTCTCCAGCCCCCAGATTAATCCAGTCTCCAGCCTGGCTTGTCAGAAACCCAGCCTACAAGGACCCACCACGCAGAGACCCGCCCTTCAGAGGAGAGTATTTCAAGTGCAGGAATGCTTGAGCCTAAGACACAGGTACACCTGGCAGAGCAGAAACCAGCTTTCCCCTTTGCGTGGGGCCCAGCGGCTGTGCGATTTACCTCCAAATTACCATAAATATTCAACCCACCCCTCTGAGAGAGTCCCACAAATTAATGAGAATATAGCGCCCGCATGGCAGAGCCTGGCAAGCTGTCCGATGCATGTTCGATATGCCAAATCCAGTAACAGAAATGTTTATTTTCCTGACCCGAAAGAGCCCTTAATACGGCAGCAGTAAGAAAGGCAAACAAGCAGTGCCAGACAAAATTTCATGGCCATCCTAGGCTGCCAAAACGAAGAAGGACTAAAATGACTGTCTGTACTTTCAATGCACGTACACTGGCATCGGAAGCATATATTGAGGACCTGATGCTGCAAGCAAAAAAGATCAAGTACGACATCATTGGTCTGACTGAGACGAGGAGGCGTCAGTTGCATCATGCTGTATTTGACACCGGAGAAGAATTGTTCCTTGGAACATGCGACGAAAGAGGCATCGGGTGGCGTTGGTGTCCTTGTCAACACGAACATGGCAGTAAACATTGATTCATTTGAATGCCTTACAAACCGAATAGGACGATTACACTTGAAGAGATGTGGCCCACTGCCAGCAATTTCTATCTTCATTGTCTACGCACCAACATCCACATACAAAGAAGATGAAATTGAGAAATTCTACATGGAATTGGAGGAGTTCTATAAAAAAAGATCACACCTTCTAAAAGATCATAGTCGGTGATTTTAATGCCAAGATAGGACCAAGAAGATCGGCTGAAGAACTCCACATTGGGACCCATGGCCTAGAATGGAACGAACAGGGTGAGAGACTATCTGAGTTCATCATGTCCACCAAGACCATTCATGGGAACTCACAGTTCCAGAAAGCTGAAGCGAAACGTTGGACATGGGAATCTCCTGGCGGACAGTTCCACAATGAAATAGACCACATCATCTTCAATCGACGGTTTTGTCTGACCGATGTAGCTGTCGTCCCCAAATTCCAAACAGGATCGGACCACCGTCTCCTTCGTGCAAAATTCTACTTCCCGCAACGGGGAGAAAAGGCTGCAAAGTTTAAGAAGAGAACTCCCAGAATGACCACCAACTGGGAACTCTTTGGCACCATTGCAGCAACATGGGAAGATACCATCATTGACGACATCGATGAAGAATACAACCAACTGGTTCAGCACCTCCATGATTGTGCGAAGAATGCTGAGAGAGAGAAAGACACAAAAAGGACGCCTGTCTTCAGAAACTCTCGAGCTCATTCGCCAACGTGGCAAGGCGCGAGCCTCAGGAGACCAAATGCTAACATCCAAGCTTGCTAAACAGTGCAGAGAAGCGATAAAAGAAGACCTCAAAGACAGAAGAGCAGAAATACTGGAAGATGCAGCAGAAGCCTGGAAAAGCATTCGCACTGCCCGCCTGTCCTTTGCCAACTATAAGACCAAGATGACTGCCCTCCGACGCCCTGATGGATCTATCACATCTTCCAGAAAGGCAATGGAGAAGATTATCCATGACTTCTACTCAAATATCTTTGATAGCCACATCCACCTGCCCACATACCAAATTCCACAGGATGGATATGTCATACCCAACGTTCTCCCTTCTGAAATCCGACATGCCATCTCGTCGGTAAAGAAGGGAACAGCACCAGGCCCAGACAAAGTCAGACCCGAACACCTGAAGAATCTGCCATCGGTACTCATCAATACACTAGCTCGGCTCTTCACACGCTACCTGTCCGAATGCATGGTGCCCTCCCAATGGAAAACCAGCAGGACAGTTCTACTGTTCAAGAAGGGAGACATTCACAACATCAGCAATTATCGCCCCATCTGCCTGTTGTCTGTCATCTACAAGCTGTTTACACGAGTCATCCTGAACAGGATTAGCAGAACACTAGATGAAGGACAACCATGCGAGCAAGCAGGCTTCCGGAAAGGATTCAGCACAATCGACCATATCCACACGGTAACCAAGCTCATTGAGGTTTGTAGGGAGTACAAGATGCCGCTCTGTCTCACGTTCATTGATTTACAGAAAGCCTTTGATTCTGTGGAGACTGAAGCAGTCATCGAAGCCCTAGCCAAACAGGGTGTTCAAACCCAATACATCAAGATCCTTCGTGAGCTGTATTACGGATTCACCACCAGGATCTCACCATTCTACAAAGAAGTGATCATTAATGTGAAAAGAGGGGTTCGACAGGGTGATACCATTTCACCAAAACTCTTCAGTGCCACCCTCGAGAACATCATGCAGCAATTAGAATGGGAAGGAATGGGAGTGAAGATAGATGGTCGGCAACTACACCACCTCTGCTTCGCTGATGACATCGTTCTAATAACACCAAACATTAGCCAAGCGGCACAAATGCTGGCTGACTTTGACCGAGAATGTGGAAAGATAGGTCTACAGCTGAATCTAAAGAAAACTATGTTCATGAAGAATGAACTAGTTCCAGTGGCCCCATTCACTCTCAATGGAACAAACATCTCTGAATGCAGCAGTTATGTGTACCTAGGTCGAGAAGTCAACATGATGAACGACCTAAAACCTGAGCTGCGCAGGAGGAAGAGAGCGGCATGGAATGCCTTCAAAGGCATCGAAGAAATAGCTAAAAGGACAAAGAACCTCCAGCTCCGGGCACATCTCTTTGACTCCACCGTTCTCCCTGCATTAACATACGCCTCAGAGACCTGGGCCCTACGAAAGCAGGATGAGAATGCTATTCGGGTCTCCCAGAGAGGAATTGAAAGAGCTATGCTTGGAATATCACGCCTCAGTCAAGTGAGAGAAGGAATACGGAGTTCTGACCTCCCTCGCTATTCCAGAATCAGGGACTCTGTCTCGTTTGCCAAGGCATCGAAAATCAGATGGGCTGGACATGTAATGCGATTTGGAGACAACCGCTGGACTAGAGCCGTTACCGACTGGATCCCACGGGATGTCAAAAGATCACGTGGCCGCCCACCTACAAGATGGTCAGACTTCCTTGTGAAGACCCTGAAGGAACGATTTGAGGCTCTTCATATTCCTGAATCAACCAGATGCCATTGGGCTACATTGGCACGTGATAGGGTCCAATGGAAATGTTACTGGCGCCCGCTCGAGCAAATCGATGAATAACGGGATTCAAGTGATCAAGTGAAGTGATCAAGTGATTAAAATATGATAGAAAATATAGTAACCAAATGTAACAATATTTTATTAATATATGTTTTACCTTCTTATATGTAAAGGCTGAAAGTTTCTTGTATTCTACTAGAAAACAAAATGGCACTGCTTCTTTAAAATGCTTATTTTATTATGTTAAGATGCTTGGTGTTTTATTGGTAAAAGATGAAATCTAGTGCTCTGGAAGAAGAAATAATTAACCAGAAACATTTATTTAAGAAAATGGCTAGAGAACCCCATACAATTACATTTCCATCAGCAATAGTGGGTTTCTAAGACTCATGACCATTGATTATTATTTATCATCATCATCATCATCACTAAGACTA
>JAJIBD010002215.1:0-37439 GCA_021461705.1 Cryptotis parvus
CAGTCAGTGTGATACTTAAACAAACAAAGGGGTTTCACTTGCCTTAAAGAATACATATTTGGTTGCCCCTGATCGAATTAGTCTGATACAACAAAATGTTCTCCAAATATTCCATTTTATTTACATATGGGTGACCTTATTTAAATATACAGTGGGTTCTTTCTGAATGATCTGGGGTTAACATGATCACATTCTTTCAATGATATGCGTCTAGTGAGTTCTACTCGCTGGCTGGAAATATATAGTGATGACTACTATACTATGTCATCCACGGTCATAAAACCCACATTTCCACATTGTATAGATGATAATACACTTCTATGTACCTTGTTGACTTTTTTAACTATATTTGTCTATAATGTGTCTATACTTGTTCACCTATTTGTCCACTAGCATCAGTACTGTTCAATCCATATTGTTAAACAATTACAACAATGTCAAAGGAAATAGGGTGCTGAAACAACGAACTAGAAATAGGTGGTAGGTGTATTGCAGCATATAGCTGTGGAATTCAATTCTAGCGTGTTTAACTGAAGGATAACTATATCATGTTTCTGTGCTATATACTGAAGCTGGCACGTTTCCATCCAGGCCTCACATGCTAAAGAAATGGGGGTTCTGGGTGGATTATGGAAATATTGGTCAATATGATGTAAACTAAGTGCAAAGATGTACTTAGTATTTCAGAGGAAGAAAGTATATGTAAATGATGATATGTAAATGGATATAAGTGGAGGACAGAGATGAGAGTATAAACTTAAATCCAAAGATATATTTTGAAAAAAGAACTTCAAAAATATAAATTTTGAATGTTGGATAGAAATTGGAATTTCTGTCACTGGGTACTAAGATATCGAAGTACAAATATAAGTCCGTACTTTTGCAGTCCAGGAAGTTTGAGAGTTTTATGATTCTGTGAAGATCTTATTTCGTTTCTTATGTAGTGCATAAAGTACAGCTGAGTAGTGACCAGAGATGGTAAAATCTTCAGGGTAAGTGTTCCATAAGTTCAACTCAGCATTTTGAATTGAAGTTCCTTTGAATTTTCTTCTTTCAGTCTAAAAGATAAAGAAAAATTCTCTTAATCATTTTCATGCACCTTTCCACTGCATTTTCTTATCATAAAGGCATCGTGTCTGAGGAATCCTTTTAAAGTCCTCTAGGAGATAGATTAAAATACTACTAATGATGCTACACTCCGGACTCAGACTTTCTTTGGAACTCTTAAAACAACATATCTGAGGCGCCCAGTACCATGAAAGACTCATACATGTATAAGCGAAGTTCCATTCCAGTAGGATTGAGCCTTACGTGTCAGCCTCAAGATCTACCCTCCCAACATACAACAAAAATTAATTTTCAAGTGGGTGGGAGTTTCCTTTTATTTTTAAAATATACGACTACCTCAATTCAACTAAGACACAGCAGAACTGATTAGAAAGCACAGGTACTAAACCTTTTGGTATATGACAAAACCTACATTGAGTAAAAAGATCAATGATTATGGTTTGAAGAAACAGGTAGACAACACACCCTCCTCTTTCCTACTTCAGGTGTGCCTTTTGCTGAGTAAAACCCTTTTTATTAAGACACTGATTAAAAGTTTTAATTTTTATTTCTTTCCCCAATAATATTAAAATACCTGCTTGTCTTATCTAGGCGGTAGGAAAGGATTTAATCTGGGTACTCAAGAAAAAAAAAAATTGTCATTGCAAATATCAAGCCTAGCCTCTAGCGACTAAGCAAATAAACTAAATGAAATTTAAACGAGAGATAGGAAATGTGGCCCAGGGACAAATCTGACCCACCACCCCTGTTACTTGGCATAAAATTTTGTTGTGTGTATTTTGTTTAAATTTGTCTATGACTGATTTAAATGCTATAGTTAAGAGAGCTGAGTAGATCATTGCAACAGAAAACATACAGTCTCAGACTCTAAAATATTTGTTACCACTCCTTTTCAGATGAAAGTGTTGACCTTCTTTGGCTTGACTTAAGCCTTTTACTACTTCCTAATATATATTATGTTATGTGTATACATATATAACATATATGAGGATATATAATAATCCTAAATACAGGATTTATAAATATATATCCTATTATATATAATTTGATATATATAATAATAGGATAACATATATATACAGCTATAAGAAGTGATTCTCTATGATTATCTTTCCACTGAAAAGTAAAGGAAAGCTGAACAAATACTCTGAAGGAAAGCATTAACTTCTTTATTTCCCTTATCCATGTAAGACATTGAGCATAATCATATCACTTACCTAAGTTTTTGAGTCTTTATTACAATAATTACTTCAAGTCCTCATTTTGTGCCTAAAATAGTAATAAGCGTGTATGTTTGCTTTCTGGTCCACAGAGTGATCAAGAGTACCCAGGGCAATTAAAGAAAAATTAAACACATGATACGTTAACTTAATTGTGCATGTGTTGGTCCTTTGAAAATTTTCTAGGGCAAAATTTAAGGAGAAGTATTTTTCTTTTCTTAAGATTTAGCATACTATTTAGATTAATTTGTTGTGTTTTTGGCATATATGTATGAATGTGACAACAATTCCGAGTTTTAATATGAGAGTTGAAACAATCTTAACTTGATATAGAAGATAAAACAGATGTATGGCTCACAATGGCCCAAACCTCCCCTCCCTGCTCTTCCTGAAAACCTTGGGATATATGGAAGCACCAAGGTACAGTTTCTCACGGATGATCGACGCCCGTGGGATAGTGGCACAATAAAGCTTCCTTGCACGTTGGTTGGGGTAGTATTTTCTGTTTGTTCTTGTAAGAGAGGGCACATTTCCGATGCTGGGAATTTTTTTCTGTTAATTTCAGATAAACATAGAAACTTCCCAATTAAAGTTTTCTAACATTGTTTCAGATTGAGTGGTTAGAGAAAAGCACACAATGGACAGAGAATTGAACTCTTCAGTGTTTGTATTTTATTGCAAGCCTTCAACAATAGCTCTTGCTTAGATAGAAAAACCTTAAATTTAATATATGCATTTTGTTAACAACTAGGATGTTACTGAATAGCCAAGGTAATGCTATGATTTTATTTTAAGTTTCCTTCATTGAGAATGCCCACTTACCCAAACTACACAGGTTCAAACATCTTGGGAAAGTTGTGGCATCTATTAAGAATTATCTCCCACCCCCCTCTCTCTCCTCCCTCTCTTCCTCACTCCCTCCCTCTTTCTTATGCATCATTTGATCTCTAAAGGCAATGTAAAAATAAAAGTAATCATGCATATTCGGAAACTGGTATTCAAAACCTATCACACAACTTGAACACCAATATGGAAGTAAAAAAACAAGTCATGATTGAATGCATTCACATGATTTAATGCTGCAGAACCACTCACTTGTGTGTGACCTCTAAATAACTTCCCCAGGAGTTCAACTGTACCTCCCATATATTCCTGGCCACAAAACTCTACCATCAATGCCTAAGATTCTTTTACCAATTCCTGTGGCTTCAAATCCCAGTCTAGAGTCTTTATAAAGGCCTCCAACCTGCACCAGCTCCATGGATTACATTTAGGGATTTTGCTATAATTGTTGCCAGGATCTTCTGTTTAAGTCTCGAAGGGCCAGTGATTTCAGCGCCCAAGTTGCTCCACTTGCACCATCTGCAAGCGCAAGATCGTAGGCTGGTTCTGGCACTGTCATGGCACAGCCTTCAAAGCCACTCACAGTACAACCACTACCAACATTCTAGGTCTCCAAAAGAAGCAGTATCAATACTCTTCTGAAAAGAAAATGGTGTTTTACTACCTTCCCTAACGAATCAGTTGCAAGTCAAATACAGCTTCCTTGAGTTCTACATAAAGATGTTCAAAAAAAGTGATCTTATTGTATACAGATAAAGTGTATTGTTTTCACACCCCACAAGTTCCCATCATTCTAAAGTTTGGCTTAATACTTAGGGCAGTTGAACTGAGGATTATCTGAGTGTCAGAAATTATGCGATGCTCAAAAGCATAGCTCTCTTAGGTCATTTGGCTTAAAATAAAAAATATCCCCCTATAGCTCAGCATGTCCTCAGAGTATAACAAATTGCAGTTCATCTGTATTGGTTCATTTCATAATTCTAAGGCATTAAATGCTACAGCTTTGGTCAGTAGACTGTTGAAAATAAATGAGAAAGCATGTAGTTTTTTTTTAACTTTAATTCAAAATGGCTTTAATAAACTGGGAAGTCTTGGTGCTTAAAGCAATGAGCTTTCATGATTGGGAATCAACCAGATGGAACACTTCTTTCACTGAAGATTTGGGATAATGAGGCATCAGTAGAAAATAGGAAACTATCACATTTATTTTCACAATGTTCACCACAGAGCTGAAATCTTATGTTGAATTGATTCCTAAACTTGGAAAGGAATGTGAATTTGATCTGAATAACTGAGGAGCTAGCAGCTAAATATAAGTCAATATAAGCTGTAAGAAAGCATTTACTCCAGCTAATGAAATATATACAATTTATATACAGAAATTTTATATAGAAAATTTATAAAATTTTCTATATATGGAAATGCTCCAGACCCTAAATTCTTAGAATATTGAAAGGAAACAATCAGTTTCTTAGAAAAATAAAGCCTACTTTTTAGACACCTGAGGGTCATTGGTGATGTTCTTCATGAAATAAAATTTCAGTTAGAATAACAAGTCAAAAAAAAAGTTGTTTCCCCCTTTTATTATACATAAGAATAATACATGATGGTATGAAGAGGAGAGCAAAAAAATCCAAGTAATAGAATCATGGCCAGTGACCAAAGCCTGCCTATGGTCTTTTATTGCTCTTGAAAAGAAAGTTCAGTTGAAACTGGGCCATCTCCATTCACTTGGCTATTGTCTATTGCTGTGCTAAGAGCAGAGTTGATTGGTTGCCAAGGAGACTGTATTTATCAAATATGTGCCAGTCCGTGCCTGGGGGAGTCAAAAACAAATGTGAATCTACATCCTCCGTGAAAAAATTACCTCAAACCCTCTAAACTAATAAGCCTTGGCAGCAGGTTACTATGAGCAGATTTTAACCTTAGAGCCAGATAACCAGATGTCAGGAAACAAAATCTTGGAGAACAAATCTTTACCATGGTTATCTCCACCAGGTATGGTATGAGAAAGTCTTCTAGTCTTAGTTCAAATGTAGATAAACTATGTCTTGTGATAGGCTGTTTCCTAATCAAGTCTACTTGGAAAGAGAAATGCTTGTTTGACAATTAAGAGTTGAATACGCTGATTCTGTTAGCTTGAGAATTCGTTCCTAAAGACAACAGCAGCATAACTTAAAAACGGACATTGCTTATCAAATTAGGCTTCCACACCAAATGCCTTATGCTGTGGGACAACACATATATTTCTTATAGAGCCAGAACTTGGAATGTCAAATTTCAACATTCTGGCCAATTCTGTATTAGTGGTTGGCTTTCTTCCATATTTTTACATTGCTGTATTATTCTTTCTCACTCACGAAAACACTTCAGTGTGCATCTTTAGAAGTCCAGAACCAAGGACTCTGTCTCTTCTTATAAAGGCAATAAAATTGTAAAGATCCATCTTTACTTCAGAAAAATATATTATCTGGAACATTCTGCACTAACCACTTAAAGCTACAGTTCAAGATGACTTTAAAAAAGTATCTTATACAAAGTTTATTTCCTTTTCCTAAGGTTTTGATAGTCACTGATTGTTATTTCACTTGACAGATACCCTGAACTCACATGGGTTTCTGACATTATTTTTTAACCTGCAAATTGCTTCTTAAATGGAACACTTGATTTCATTCTCAATGTAAAAGAAAGATTACAACTATAACTCCTTCTGTAATATTGAAGATAATTATTTTAAATCAAGACTCTAATAATAAGATATTTTCAGAATTGTTTTCAGATGACTTCTTACATTCAGAATTTCTATTTACTGTATTTTAAGCATGACTTAACCTAATCTAACCATTTCGTAGATAGAGTTCTGACAGAAAATATAGATAAATGTTACAAAATGTTAAAAGTGTGCTTTTTTTTATCTGTGACCCCCACCACAAACATCATACACAGATCAGAAATTCATCTCCATCTCTGGAATTTAAACAAAACACAATAAACTGTAGAATCAATGACTTACAAGAAAAACCATGAACTATGGAGATAACCAGACCAAACTTCCCAACAAAGTAAACTCATTTGTCTTGCACACAACTGACCTTGGTTTAATCTCAGCATTCATATGGGCCCCCCAAGTCCACCAGAGTATATCCCAGAATGCTGAGCCAGAAGCAATCCCTGAGCACCACGAGGTATTAAAAAAAAAACATTAAAGTACCTTCTTTTCTATTCCATAGCATCCTGGAGAGGAAAATAAAGTCACAGGACCATCAAAAGACATACATTGGACAAATAGGTCAAAACATGGGTTATGTATATAAGAGGCAAAAATGAGAAGGGGCCAAGGATTAGTCTTCACAAATAGTCCTGAGATAGTAAATGGCATAACACTTTTTGTCTTTGTAGGAGGGTAGCAGAAAGCAAAGGGGATTAGGAGAAGTATCCGTGGGATAAGCCATAATGTATTAAAGCAAGTTATAAATATGAAGCAAAAGCAGCATTCGTTAGTTTTTAATTCTACTATACACTTTAGAAAATTCTAAACAGCTGAACATCTAAGGCAAACACCTGGTCGTTAGATACTGTGGCTCTGTCTCTTACTGTGATAAAATTTTAAAAACATAATAATCCCTAGCTCACCTGACCATCCAAGCAGGGATTACAGACTATTTATAGCTACCTATAATCTCTGCAAACTTTTTAGGGTTTTTTCTTTTCTTTCCATTGCATAGTTTAATATCTAATTATTAAATTGGGTCAAAATAATCTTGCCCCTCCCAAGCAATGCATCTTATGTAGATTTGTTTATAATTTGTTATATTTGGAACTGTTCGGAAAATAAGAAAGATGAAGCCCAAATTTATAAATGTTCTTTCATAGACCTGTCAAGAAATACAAACATAACCTCCATTATCTGCTAACACTAAGAGCAAAGTAGTTCCCAAATGATGTGAGGTTAAATCTAAATGATGAGGTGATTATTAGGGATGCATTTATCTCGAAATCAGATCAAAACAGACAAGAATCAGGAGTGCAATCGGTCCTTCTACATAATAGAGCTTTATTTTCTTGGGCTTTGGCAACAAAGTATATTAATATTTTAATATTTTTATCAATGGTTTTCTTCACTTTGCCTGTCTGCAAATGCCTGAGAGGACTCAATTGTTGATGATTTCTAGAAAACCTCAACACAAATCTTCATCCATATTTTTACTTACACTATAGTAGCTACTCCACTTAACATCTCCCCACACTCATCTGTAAGCTCACTGAGAACTGGTTAAGTATGACATGATTACTCTCAAGGTGTGGCTCTCTTGCTAGGGTCAGCATCTGAGTATCAACAATATGAGGAGAAAAGTGAAATAGAAATTCTGGGGCTGGAGTGATAGCACAGCGGATGATGTTTGCCTTAGATCCCCAGCATCCCATATGTTCTGAGCACCGCCAGGAGTAGTTCTTGAGCATAGAGCCAGGAGGAACCCTGAGGCATCGCTAGACGTGACCCAAAAAAAAAAAAATGAAATTCTTAGGTGCGATCCAAGCCTGGATATTAACAGTAAAGGCATCCACCAGGTGGTTGAGATACACTAGTGACTTTGAGAAACCACAGAGAATGAATCATGTTCAGGTACAAAATAGGATCACCAGAAAATTATAGAATCTAGCAGGGAAATTATACCCATGAGGAATAATGATCTTTGTTTGCTTCCAGATGTTTATTCCACAGAGTGCACCTGCTGTCTGTGGAGCATAAAGAAAAGTAAGTATTAACTTCTTTGTTCAAGACAACCATATTAGCCCTTTCTGGGATGACTTTAATATTGAAATAAAAATATGAAATAGTAAACTCTATTATTTTATCAGGACTCATTTCAGTCACCATCTATTAGATCAGAGTATCAGAGAAAGCTTCATTGTACTCTCAAAGTGCCCTTAATCATAGCAGGAGCTTTTTCTACCCTTTCTCCTCTCTCTTTATTGTATCTCCCCCAATGGCAATTATTCTCATTACTTTGACTTCAAGAGCCTAATAATCGTAATTAACAGGTGGTGGATATAAGCATTACGACTGAATGAACAAATGAACCATTCAGAAAATTATTTTTTCATTACAATTACTAATATTGAAATGTATTAGTAAATACCTTTATAATGAATTACATATGAACTGTTTCTTTCTCTGATGCAGGATGAAAAATATTAACCTTAACCTCATTAGATAATGCTTATTGGCCAAATTTTTTAATCTGTCTTTGCAGAGAAAATGTAACTTTAAGATTCTGGGTGTTGAAAGCAGTATTAGAAGGGCTGTCTTGCCCACCATAGTCAGTTGTCTTTAAGACAGTCAGCTACTTAGAGGCCAAGGGCCAACACTATTAAAAATGTGTTACGTAAGGTTTGGTTTAATTGGTGATGTTCTTCTGTCACTAAGATTCAACAACAGCAACAACAAAATGTTAGGTTGAGAACCAGGTGACCATTTACTCATATTTCCAAGGAAGATTTGCATACCAGTTTCATGTGCTAGTCAGTTAAATGTGTCCAACTACATCTTCTTGTTAGTAATTTTGTCATGTCCCTGATCATCCTATCCTCCCGTTTTAGCTCAAAGGGAAAAATGGCCTTCAAAGCCCCTGGGCAAATATATTTAAAGCCACCTTATCTTATTGCAGATTATAGAAACCTTCACTAGTTGATAGTGTTTGCATTTGTGACATCACTGTATCACTGTCTTCCTATTGTTCATCGATTTGCTCGAGCAGACACCAGTAGCATCTTTATACATCCTGTTGCATGCTAGAGTAGCCCAAGTGCATCTGCTTGCTCCAGGAACACGAACAGCCTCAAACCATTTGTTCAGATCATGGGAATGGAGGTCTATATTGTTACTGATTTTGACATATATCAATATATACACGGGTAGCTTGCCACTCTGCCATGCTGGTGGGATACTCGGTAGCAGGCTCTCGATTGTGATTTACTGATGCACAAGGTAGATCAGTAGGAGTGGTAATCTGATGAGCAGGACTTGAGATTGGCTTTTTTCTTGGGTGGAGCTCTACTGAGCTGTAGAGTCCAGATGTTGAAATGCTACCCTCATGGTGTAGGGGTTCCTCTGGCTTCTTGCAAAGCTCTATTCAATGTGTATCGTGACATTGGAAAATTATATAGAGGACCTGATGGTGCAGTGCAAAGTGTCATACTTTAAAGATCAAGTATGACATCATTGGTCTGACTAGACAAGAGGGCGCCAATCACATCACACCATTTTTGATCCAGAGAACTGTTCCTCTAAACATGCTAATGTAAATGAAGGAGTGGTGTCAGTGTCTCGTCAAAAACAAACCTGCTCATAAGCATTGATTCATTTGCATGCCTAACAAACAGAATTGGATGATTACACTTGAAGAGATGTGGCTCACTGCTGGAGTTTCTATCTTGTTGTCTGTTCCAGGACACCCTAAAGGCCCTAGGCCTCTGCATCTTGCCCTGGATTGCCTCCTGCAGGTCACTTCTATAGATAGGGGGTAGTCTGAATGTGGCAGTCTTATCTGACCATGTATTCTGTACTGGCTGGTATAAATATTCTCTCATGCTACCACAATCATCGTGGGACTAACTAGATCTTACCAGCATATTTGCCTGGCCACGTAGGATCCCTAAGTAATTAGCCAGAGAGAAATGCTGTTTGCCTCCAAGCAAGCA
Source organism: Cryptotis parvus (assembly GCA_021461705.1). Taxonomy (NCBI): domain Eukaryota; kingdom Metazoa; phylum Chordata; class Mammalia; order Eulipotyphla; family Soricidae; genus Cryptotis; species Cryptotis parvus. Next base: position 9,834 of record JAJIBD010002215.1, read on the forward strand.
AGCATGGCTCCCTGATATACTCAAAAGGCAACTTCAAAATACAAAACTACCGTGAAGTAGACGAGACTTGTGAAGGCTTGGAGAAATATTTAACTGGCATTAGTATTAGTCTTTGGTACAGAGACATGCCATCTCAGAACCCCCTTCTCTACCCTATAAAGGCAATTCCAGGCAGATCTTAGCTCAAGACATTAGCATATAAAAGGGCCTAGGTGAGGTGCTGGGAGAGATTACCTGAGGGCATTTGTCCCTCCCTGCTTTCCATAACAGTGGGAGGGAGGTCTGAGTTGCAGGGGTATAATACTAGCCTGCTTCCTCTCTCGCGGGCTTCTTTTTGAGCTCTCTCTTTGTGAGCTCACACCTTTCTTGGGAGTTTTATCTTTGTCCCTCTCTACAGGACCTTTACATGTGGTGGCCACCATCTTGGCCTACACGTGGCTGGGGTTCTAGCCTGGAATCCTAAGCACCGGGCTTTTCCTTTTGCTGATTTGTATACCTGAACCTGTGATAAGTAAATCCTTTTTAAAACTGCATCAGTTCCTGAGTTTTCATCCATTTCTTGCTGGCTTTGGAGGTAGAAGGGACCCCCTTCCCGGCACTGTTGGGACACCTACCAGAGCTCCCGACAGTTGTCTATGCACCAACATCCACAGACAAGGATGATGTTGTGACAAAAACTAGAGAGGGCCAGAGTGATAAGTTCACTTGCCTTACCTAAAGCGGTCAACCTGGGTTTGATCCCGACATCCAATATGGTTCCCGAGCACCGCCAGAAGTAATTCCTGAGTGCAGAGCCAGGAGTAATCCTGATCATTACTGGCTACTGACCCCCCCCAAAAAAATTGAAATTCCCTACTGGGAACTGGAGGAATTAGAAAAAGAAGATCACACCTCCTACAAGTTCATAGTCCGTGATTTTAATGCCAAGATAGGACCGAGAAGATCAACTGAAGAACTCCACATTGGGAACCATGGCCTTGAATAGAACGAACAGGGTGAGAGAATATCTGAGTTTCATCACATCCACCAAGACATTCATGAACTCACAGTTCCAGAAGGCTGAATCAATACGTTGGACATGGGATTCCTGGTGGACAGTTCCACAATGAAACTGACCACATCATTCAATCAGGATTTGGAGGACAGTCATCTTCGTCTTGTAGTTGGTGAAGGACAGGGGAGGTGTTGCAAATGCTTTTCCCAGCTTCTGCCACGACCAGTGTTGCTGCTCTTCTCTCTTTAAGGTCTTCCCTTTATCACTTATCTCACTGCTTTGCAAGCTTGGACATTAGCTTATGGTTAGCCTGAGAACCTTCCCATGTTGGCAAACAGGCTTGAGATTTTTGGAAGACAGAGTCCTTGCGACTTTCTCTCCCTTGGATTCTTTTGCATGGTGAGAAGTGCTGAATCAGTCAATTGTATTCTTCTCGATGTCATCAATGATGTCATCTTCCCATGTTACCACAATGATGCCAAATCCTGATGGATCGATCATATCTTCCCTGAAGGCAATGAAGAAGATTATCCATGACTTCTACTTGGATCTCTTTGATAGCCATGTCCACCTGCCACATACCAAATTCCACAGGATAGATATGTCGTTCCCAATGTTCTCCCTTCTGAAATCAGACATGCCATTCGTAGGTAAAGAAGCAAACAGCGCAGCCCAGATAAAGTCAGACCGAGTACCTGAAGAATCTGCCATCAGTACTCATCAATACACTGCCTTGGCTCTTCACACTCTACCTGTCTGAATGCAAGGTGCCCTCCCAGTGGAAACCAGCAGGGAAGTTCCTACTGTTCAAGAAGGGAAATATCCCCAACATTGCAACTATATTCCCATTTACCTGATGTTCGTCATCTACAAGCTGTTCACTAGAGTCATCTTGAAAAGAATTAGCAGAACATTAGATGAAGGACAATCATCTAGCAAGATTGGGTTCCAAAAAGGATTCAGCACAACTAGCTACATCCACAAGGTAACCAAGCTCATTTGTGAGATAAGAAGGGTTTTCATATTTTGACATGAAAGTAGTTCCTAGAACTAGTTCCAGAGGCCCCACTCACTCCCAATGAAACAAACATCTCTGAATGCAGCAGTTATATGTGTATCTAGGTCAGAAATCAACATGATGAACGACCTAAAACCTAAGCAGGAGGAAGAGAGTAGCATGGAATGCCTTCAAAGGCATCGAAGTAATAGCTAAAGGACAAAAGAACCTCCGGCTCCAGGCACATCTCTTTGACTCCACCGTTCTCCTGCATTAACATACGCCTCAGAGACATGGGCCCTACGAAAGCAGGATGAGAATGCTATCCGGGTCTCCCCAGAGAGGAATAGAAAGAGCTATGCTTGGAATATCACGCCTCATTCAGAGTGAGAGAAGGAATCCAGAGTTTGGACTTCCATCGCTATTCCAGAATCAGGGATGCTGTCTCCGTTTGCCAAGGCATCGAAAATCAGATGGGCTGGCCATGTAATGTGATTTGGAGACAACCGCTGGACTAGAGCCATTACCTACTGGATCCCAAGGGATGTCAAAGATCACATGCCCTCCCACCTACAAGATGGTCAGACTTCCTTGTCAAGAGTCTGAAGGAACGATTCGAGGCTCTTCATACTCCTGAATCAACCAGATGCCATTGGACTACATTGGCACGTGATAGGGTCCAATGGAAATGCTACTGGTGCCCCGCTCGAGCAAATCGATGAATAACGGGATTCAAGTGATCAAGTGATCAAGTGATCAATATGTCTAAACACAGAGCTTATCTGCCTGAATGCTGACAAAGAAATTCAGTAAAAACTTCATTAAACCACAGAAACACAATGATAAATTAAATAACAAAATAAATGGAGTCCCACTAATACTTTTCTTTATATTTTACATGTGACAACTCGAAATAAATAATAAAGTAGTATTTCTGACTATGACACATGTGAAGACCTTGTAAGTTCTACTATGTCCTTTTCTCTAAATGTGTCTCCTTAAGTTATTCATTTTTCATTTAGCTAAAATTTCCATGATTCCAATTCTCAAGATATCCCTTATCTTAAGCTAATTTATATAGTTATAAAGAATTATGCCCTTGCTAATGATTTAGTATAATGTCTACACTCAAGAAAAATATATACATCCATTTGTAGGCAAATTTTATAACTTCATTTTTCCTAACCGCTGCATAGTATTCCATTGTGTAGATGTACCAAAGCTTTTTTTATCCAGTCATCGATTTTGCGGGCACTCTGGTTGCTTCCAGATTCTGGCTATTGTGAATAATGCTGCTATGAACATAAAAGTAGGGATGGTGTTTCTGCTGCGTATTTGATGGAGAAGATTATGTTGAGGCGAAATTAGCCAGAAGGAGAGAGACAGATACAGAATGACTGCATTTATCTGCATAACATAAATATATAGGTACATATTATGATACCAATATCCAAGGTCAAGTGAAACATATATCAGGAGGTCCTGTCAAAGGTGGAAATTATCACAAACGTGTGGGAGTCAGGAGGCTAGGTAAGACAGAAATGGAACAGTGTGCTAACAATTGTTGAGGGTACTAATGCCAACCTAGAACTGAGCATTAAATAGAGGCAAAAAGATACACATGACAACCCTTTAATGTATGTTCTGTAACCCATAGTCTGAGGGGAAGGAAAAGAGAAAGAGAGAGAAATGGAAAGAAATCAAGAACCTGCCATGGAGCAGGGCTGGGGAGGGGAGGGAACCGGGGACGTTGGTGGTGGAGATGGGCACTGGTGGCGGGATGGGAGCTGCAACACTGTTTGACCAAAACCCAAATATGAACTTTTTAATTGTATATCTTTGTAATTTTAAAAATAAAAAATTAAAAAAAAAAAATAAATATGTATGTAAGGAAATAGGTATGCATGAATATTATATTAGTGTTACCCAGAAAATTACAAATAAATCTGTAGTTGTGGCAAGTTAAAAATTTCTGTGGGTCACACCACATTGCCACTAGGCTCAAGGCCATTTCCACTGCTTGAGCAGACCCCACCAATGAGTATATTCATTGAAAAAATTCAGGTTTGTGGGTTTCTGCAACTGACTTCTCCAGGCCTTTTGGAGTAAAAATGGGTCCTCTCCTCACCCCCCCCATCTCCCTGTTTTTGAAAGGTCTGGTGGTGGTAAACCATGAATTGCCTCAGGCTCCAAAGTAATCTCATCCGCTGGCCATTGTTGGGGCGCCTCGCCGGGCCCTGACGAAGCCGGGAAGCGGGTCCCTTCTACCTCTAAAGAACGGATGAAAACTCAGGAATCCGATGCAGTTTTAAAAGGCTTTACTTATCACAGGTTCAGGCATACAAATCAGCAAAAGGAAAAACCCGATGCTTAGGATTCCAGGCTAGAACCCCCAGCCACGTGTAGGCCAAGATGGCGACCACCACGTGTAAAAGTTTCCAAGGGGAATAAACGCCTACAAGGGCGAGATCCCACAAGGAAGAAGGCAGGGAGAGCGGGAACCAGCTAGTTTATATCCCTGTAACTCAGACCTTCCTCCCATTGTTATGGAAAGCAGGGAGGGTCAATGCCCCTTAGGTAATCCCTCCCTGCATCACACCTAGGGCCTTTACTGTGCTAATGTTTTGAGCCTTTGTAATGTAGAGAAGGGGTTTTCTGAGATGGCATGTCATTGTACCAAAGACCAACACCAATGCCAGTTAAATATTTCTCCAAGCCTTCACAAGTCTCCTCTACTTCATTGTAGTTTTATATTTTTGTTGCCTTTGAGTATATCAGGGAGCCATGCTTGTTTGCTTGGAAGCAAAGAGCATTTCTCTCTGGTCTAATTACTTAGGTGTCCTACGTGGCCAGGCTAATATGCTGGTAAGATCTAGCTAGTCCCACGATTGCGGATAGCATGGGAGAATATTTATACCAGCTAGTACAGCATACATGGTCGGATAAACTGCCACATTTAGACTACCCCCTTATCTACGAGTGATTTGCGGGAGGCAATCCAGAGCAGATGCACGGGCCCTTAGGAGTCATGCATAACTCCCCTGATTAGTTTACTAATAAAAATTGAAAAGGTAAGAAATATGTAGTAATGTACAGAAAATTAAGATAAGAAAAAAATAATTCCAATTACAAAATGTTACTTTAGGATCCTAACTTGTTTTTGGACCCAAAGCAAAGTTCATGACAAAGTGTTTCTAGCTGTCTGATTATAATGGACTATAGTTTGCACTGTCCATAATTTGTGAGAGTCAATTTGCTATATTTTATGTAAAGTCGGGTGTAACAAAGTCTGTGGGGCTACTTCTGGGACAGCAATAGCGGTGATCATATGAGTATGAGTCTCTGGAGAGCAGCGATCAGGAACCTCGTTGAATTGTCAGGAACACTGGATCGGGTCTCAGGAACACTGGAACAAGTATCTCAAATTCTGGAACAGGGAGTCTTGAGTGCTGGCACAGGTGTCTGGAACATTGGTGTAATATCTCGAACTCTGGAACAGGAGTCTTGAGCGCTGGAACAGGTGTCCAGAACATCGGTGTGATATCTCGAACTCTGGAACAGGAGTCTTGAGCGCTGGAGCAGGTGTCTGGAACATCGGTGTGGGCGTCTTGCAGGGCTTCTTTTAGCAAGTGGACACTTGCTTGACCGGTAACTGTACCTGTTAGCTAAATTTTAGGCGAGACAAAAACACTTTTCGAGGTTAACCACAAGTAGAGATTTTAAAGCTTTGTAGGGATCCAAGTCTGGGATGGAGAGAGAAGAACATAAAGAAGCTCCAACATGGGTGGAGCAGGGAAATAAGTATGAGAATTGATGATTTTAAAATAGATAAATCTGAGTGGATCAGCAGTGGAGCTGATGAATGTAATAGAGGTTTGGAGTGGTCAGAAATTGAGGAAGGTAGGGGCCGGGGCGATAGCCCAGCGGGGGGGCGGTAGTGCCTTCGAGGGCGGGCTCATGCCGCCCGGGTTCGATCCCCGGCATCCCCATATGGTCCCCGGGGCACCGCCAGGAGTGATTCCTGAGTGCAGAGCCAGGAGTAGCCCCCTGAGCATTGCCGGGTGTGACCCAAGAAGGCAAAAAAAAAAAAAGAGAAATTGAGAAAGTAGTGGAGACATAACATAGACACAACATTAATCACAAACATAATGGTGGCCACCACATGCACACACACGCACACATACATTTGATCGATCAATATCTTACAGCTGTATATGTGACCCATTTAGGGGTGATAAATGGTAACGAGTCAAGCGCTTCATGAATGTAAAGCCGGCAAAATGATGGTGAGAAAGTGTCTTTTCCTGTGAATAGAGCATTGGGAAAAATTAGTTTTGCAAATTATTAAATTTTTAGCGAGCACTGTTTTAGGAGTTTCGGAGTATTGAGCACTGTATCGCAAGTTTACTGGATTCCAATATCTCATCCTGTGAACAGAATCATTAGAAAAACAATTTTTCATTGATTTAGCAAACATTTTTGTAATGAGCACTGTGATCAGAGTCCAAAGCCTCGGAGCAACATAGAAGGAATCTGCAGCAGCCAAGTTCTTTTTTCTGCAAATACCTGTGAGCAAAACATTAAAAAAGGAAACTTTAACATTAGTCCTTGAAACATATTGACATTGAGCACTATACTCAGAGTCCACCCATTTTTTCCACCTTTTTTTTTTTTGTAAGAAAGAAAACATTCAGGCTGTAAGGCAAGATATTGGACATGAACCATGATCACAGACTGCAAAACAAGATCATTATTAAAATGAACCAATCCAGGAAGTTTAAACAGCAACTTGCAATTTAAAATTTAAGACTTTATATTGAAAGAATTAGTTGTTTTCTGATTCTTGGAGAGTTCTAGTCTTAACAAGTCGCAGAGGAACCCAGAGTTTCTTGGCAGGGTTATCGTCTGTAGAAATGAAAGCATAGCCTCTTCCCTGAATGAGGAGGTGACCTGCAATCCATTTATCGTCAATTTTCACCCAGATAGGTGAATTGACTGTTTTTTTGAGTTTGCATATCTTCTTGAAAGTGACGTTCAGCCGCGGTATAGGGATCTCCTTGAGGTATATTTAAGAAGTTTAAGGTGAATAATGTTAAAGATAAAGAATCCATTGGAGGCATACTTGTTTTTCGTTGCTTTAATAGCTGAGTTTTTAAGCATTCTGTGGGCACGTTCAACTATTCCCTTGTCCTTGTGGATTATATGGAATTCCTGTAATATGTTTGATCTGCCATTCCTCGCAAAAAGGATTTGAAGGTTTTGCTGGTGTAAGTGGACCATTATCTGTTTTTATGGTATGGGGAATACCCATGACGGAGAAGCACTGGAGTAAAAATGAACAAACAGATTTAGCCTCTTTCAGACGTCATAGGAACAGCCCATATGAACTGGGAATATGTATCGATGACCACATGAAGGGAAAGGTTTGTTGGGAAATAAGTTAGTATGAGTTATATCCATCTGCCACAATTGGTTTGTCTGTAAACCTTGAGGATTTGCTCCTGCTACATGAGATGTACAATGTAAAGGAGCACAGACAGGACAGTTGCGGACAATTTGTCTAGCTTGTCTCCATGGGATGCCATGGTGTACATGAAGGCGGCGGGCATTTGTATGTAGAGTCTGGTGCTCTTCCTCAGCTGATTTAAATACTGGTGCTGCCAAGAGATCTGCTGCTCCGTTTCCTCGAACCATTGGCCCGGGAGTCGGCTGTGAGAACGGATGTGGGAGATGTATGTAGGGAATGTTCTATTTTGGAGGAGATCTTGTAGTTTATGGAGTAGCTCCTGAATTATAGGATTATGGGCATTTAAAGAAGCAGTGACAATTCCAGGAAATAAACCAACTATATATGCAGAATCACTCACCACATTACATGGGCCAGATACATAGGATAGTAAATGTATCAGGGTGGCGGAGTTCCACTTGTTGGGCAGATTTATAATTTGTATGTACAGTAGTGGTCAACGAAGGACCTGTAATTCCACCCCTTCCTGATGAGGAGCCATCAATATAATACACTGGAGCATCAGGAATGGGAGAGGAGCGGACAATGGTGGAAATTACAAAAGGTGTCCTTTTCAGAAATTCCCAGGTTTTTCCAGCTGGGTAATGATAAGATATTTCTCCTGAAAAATCTGCTAAAGCTCTCTGAAGGATTTCACTGAGTGGTAAAACAGCTTCAATTTCTTTTTTAGGGTCAGGTAGTACAATTACATGGGGATCATGTCCAAGTAATACTTGGGTTCTTGATCTTCCCTTAATTATGAGGTTAGCTATCATCTCAAGGTAAGGTGTAGCAGTACGATTCTGCTTGTTATGTAAGTAAACCCATTCTAACGGTCCAGATAATTGGGCTATAGCAGCAGTTGGAGACTCGGGAGTGTTGAAGACCAAGAACCATACCTTTTCTCCGGGATTAAATCTGGAGAGGTAAGATTTTTGAAGCCGATCCATGAAAAAAATCTAATTCCTTCTGAGCTTTAGGAGCTAGCTGCCTTGGGCTATTTAGAGCAGGATCACCTTCAAGGGTGTGGAACAGGTTACTGAGCTCACAGTTAGGAATACCAAGGGAGGGGCGCACCCAGTTGATATCCCCAGCAGTTTTTGAAAATCATTCAAGGTTTTGAGCCCTTTCTGACTAATGGAAAATTTTTGAGGACGCACTGTAGTGCGGTCAAGAGCATAGCCCAAATATTCATATGGAGGCTGCATCTGAATTTTTTCCAGAGCTACTTGTAAAACTTTTTTCCAGAGCCTCTGGTAAAACTGTCATTACATCATTATATAAATTCTGGAGATCTCTGGAATTATCACAAGCTAGCAGGATATCATCCATGTAGTGGATGATGTATGCACCAGGAAATTTAGCACGAATGGGTCGCAAAACCTCATCAACAAAGTGTTGACACATCGTAGGTGAATTAGTCATCCCTTGGGGCAATACTGTCCACTGAAACCTACATAAAGGACCTTTATGATTAATGGAAGGGACTGAAAATGCAAACCTTTTCCGATCATCTGGGTGGATAGGTATGCTGTAAAAGCAGTCTTTTAAATCTATGATAATTAGCGCCCAATCCTTAGGAATAGCTGCTGGAGAGGGAGCCCAGGTTGTAGGGCTCCCATGGGGTCCATAGTAGAATTTACATTCCTTAAGTCAATCAGCAAACGCCATTTGTCTGATTTTTTTCTGTATTACAAAAACAGGAGAATTCCATTCTGAAAACGTTTCCTCAATATGTCCCTAATTTCAGCTGTTCTTCCACTAGATTTGTTAGCGCCTTTAACTTTTTTGGTATTGAGGGGCCACTGTGGTGTCCATATAGGTATGTCAGACTTCCACTGAATACGGATAGGTGGTGGGCGCTTAACCACAGCGGCCCCAATTAAAAAGGGTTACTCCCGGTGTTAGGCTTATTATGGAGAGCTGGAATTGGTGCTCGACGGGAATTGGAGCGAGGTATGTGGATTACTGCCCCCCACTGCTCCAGTATGTCTCGACCCCATAAAGTTAAAGGCATAGGGGCTATGTAAGGCTGGACCATGGCTACATTCCCTTCAGGGCCAATACACTGCAGCCGCCTCGCACTCTGTCGGAGAAGAGAGGAGGAGATATTGCCTACCCCGCTTAGGCTATGGGACACTTTCTTTAGGGCCCAGTTAGAGGGCCAATACTTGGTGGAGATTATGGATATATCTGCCCCTGTATCCAACATGCCTTTGAATTTCCTTTTATAAATTCCGATGGGTATAACCGGCCGCTTGGCCTGAGAAATTCTGGTAGTGTACGCAACTAGATAGTTATCAGGTGGCTGGTGGGCTTGGTTCTGTGTGGGTTGTATAACCAACAATGAAGTTGGCAGAATGGTTGGTACTGTTTAAGCCACCAGCTGTAGGGTGTTCGGACTAACTACACGGATCCTCAAAAAATAATAATAGTTTAGCAAGTGGTTCCCCTTTTTAAAAGTCCATTTAGTTGGCACAGATATTGACAGTATTATCTCTCCATGAGATTCAGGATCCAGAAGTCCGAAATGCACCATAATTCCCTTAAATTTCAGCCAATCGCTCCCTGAATTAAACCCATACTACCTGGGGAGCAGGTCCTTTTTATCCCTGTTTTTAGCATGTAGGGGTCTTGACTTGGGTATATTGTGACAGTCTTAGGGCAGAGAATGTCGAGACTGCCATTGCCTGATGGGGTAGGCCAGAGAGCATTTATTGACTGTAATTCTGTGGATTCTGATTCGGAGGATCCTGGGCAGGTGGAATGAAGGAGAGTGCCCCTGGATTCAGCTGGGCCTGGGGCTGGCCCCCACCCAGTTTCCGCATTAGGGGGGAGGCATAGATGTTATTTGAGCCTGCGGAGCTTGTGGAACCTGGGAGGGGGTCCATGTAACATTTCCTATAAAGGGATTATTAGAATGTTGCCCTGTATTGATAGCTTTAGAAGATGGGCAATCTCTACGGGTGTGTCCCTTCTTTCCGCAGCTAAAGCAGGTTATCTGTCCAGATGAAGCCTGAGGCTGACTTCGCCTCCAAGACTGACAGTCTCTGGCCCAATGTTTTCCTTTTCTGCACCTTGGGCATGGTCCAGGTGGGGCCCTCCGAGGGGTGGAGTTGCGATTATTAGAATAGCTTCTCCGATTATTGTTTATCCTTTGAAGTTTATTGTTTCTCCCCCTAAAGCTGTTTGACATTTCATCCCTCTCCTGATCCTCCTGCTGTATGGGATAAGCTTCTATATCATCCTGTGTTCTATGGGAGGTTAAACCGACATTTCTACAGGCCTTTAGATACCCCATGAGGTCATCCTTTTCCTTAATACTATATAGTAATGCTCGACATTTTTGATCAGCATTCTCATATGCTAAGTTTCGTTTTAGGATTTCTTGAGTGGTTGGGTCTTGAACCTGTCTTTGGATTGTTTCGCATAATCTCCCAACAAAATCAAAGTATGGTTCATCACGACCCTGGTAAATTTTCGTATAGCTACCTAGAAATTCTGGGTCGGAACCTACTCTTTCCCACGCTTTTAATGCTGTCTCCCGAACAAATTTTAAAATAGGTTCAGGTAATGTCGCTTGTTTTGCTTTCTTTTGCCATTCACCTTCACCTTTTAGCATGGCAAAAGTTATAGTATGGCCTGAATTCTTTTCTCTTAAAGTGTCAATATTCTGGTTAACCCCATCTGCATACCACATTTGCCATTGCATGTACTGTGATTTGTTTAGACAAGTATGGGCTACCATTTCAAAGTCTCCCAATACCCACTGACTATTTTCGCTCCAATCAACTAAATATTTTAAAGTATAAGGACTTGATATTCCAAACCTGTCACAAGCCTTCCTAAACGGGGTTATTGCCTCAATTTTTAAGTCTTCATGAATCGGTTTTACTTTATCTTTAGATTGGTCATGAGAAAGATTGCTGCGCTTTGCTCTTTGATTCGAGCTAACCTGTTCCTCCTGTTCTTCCTCATCAGAGCTTGTAGTATCTGGCAGAGGAACATCTACCCCATTGAGGGTATTAACTCTGGGGAGATTTTCAGCTTGGGCATTTGCCTCCTCTGGGTTTTCCTGTTCCTCCTCTAAGTTATCAGCCACATTAGTATTCTTTTTTAGATTTTTTTTGCTGGGAATATATACACCTTTTTCAAGTCTACAGCCTTGGGGGCGTGTTTGTGAACGGCTTTTAGTTGGTTCACGCCTCAGTATTGGGTATGCGCTAGGTCCTGATTGATAAGTTATGAAATCAGAAATCTCCCTGCATAACACATCCTTTTCTTGGTTTAAGTTTTCAAGTTTCCTATATATTTCTTCCTTTTGTTCTTTCAATCTTATGTGTAACTTCCAAACCTCCTCTTTCTGTCCATCTATTCTATCTCTCTGTTTGTCAATTTCTTCCTCTAAGATAGTGCTGATTTTATCGATATCCTTCTTCTGCTCTTCAAACTTTACTTCAAATTTTAAATCCTGTTTAATAATTTTACTTTCCTGTTCTTCTAATTTTTCTTTGAATTTTAAATCCTGTTCTTCTAATTTTTCTTTGAATTTTAAATCTTGTTCTTCTAATTTTTCTTTGAATTTTAAATCCTGTTCTTCTAATTTTTCCTCAAATTTTAAATCCTGTTTAATAATTTTACTTTCCTGTTCTTCTAATTTCTTTTCAAATTTTAAACTCTGTTTAATAATTCTGTCCTCAAGCTTTAAGACCAGTCTACCTGTAGTTTTATGATCCTCACTTATTTCTTTAATCGCTGAGTAAACATCATCCCTTAAGATTGCATTCAATTTATTACTTTCTTCCCTCTCTCTATTAAACATTGTCCTTACACAAAAAGTACAGTTTAAAAAATTGCAAGGACCCAGATGATTTGTGAAAAGATAGAGTAGTTCTCAGAAAGGAACTTTATAGACTGGGCTATGTATGGTTCTGAGCCAATAAAAGATACAATGTATCTATACCATGATATATCCATCATTTTACTCACGGTTCGGAGGCAGATGATCTCTGTCCGATGATAATTAGACCAGACGATGTTCGTGGTGCCCACCCAGGGACGCCAAATGTCGGGCGCACCGCCGGGTCCCCGACAGTGCCAGGAAGCGAAGTTCCCTTCTACCTCCGAAGCTGGCGAGGAACGGATGAAAACTCAGGAATCCGATGCAGTTTTAAAAGGCTTTACTTATCACAGGTTCAGGCATACAAATCAGCAAAAGGAAAAACCCGATGCTTAGGATTCCAGGCTAGAACCCCAGCCACGTGTAGGCCAAGATGGCGACCACCACGTGTAAAAAGTTTCCAAGGGGAATAAACGCCCACAAGGCGAGATCCCACAAGGAAGAAGGCAGGGAGAGCGGGAACCAGCTAGTTTATATCCCTGTAACTCAGACCTTCCTCCCATTGTTATGGAAAGCAGGGAGGGTCCAATGCCCTTAGGTAATCCCCTCCCTGCATCTCATCTAGGGCCTTTACTGTGCTAATGTTTTGAGCCTTTGTAATGTAGAGAAGGGGGTTTCTGAGATGGCATGTCATTGTACCAAAGACCAACACCAATGCCAATTAAATATTTCTCCAAGCCTTCACAAGTCTCCTCTACTTCATTGTAGTTTTATATTTTAGTTGCCTTTGAGTATATCAGGGAGCCATGCTTGTTTGCTTGGAAGCAAACAGCATTTCTCTCTGGTCTAATTACTTAGGTGTCCTACGTGGCCAGGCTACTATGCTGGTAAGATCTAGCTAGTCCCACGATGATTGTGATAGCATGGGAGAATATTTATACCAGCTAGTACAGCATACATGGTCGGATAAACTGCCACATTTAGACTACCCCCTTATCTATGGAGTGATTTGCGGGAGGCAATCCAGAGCAGATGCAGAGGCCCTTAGGAGTCATGCAACAGGCCATGATCCAGAGACTCATATATAAATCTCAAAAGAGTCCAATAACGCAGTCACAATCTCTGAGATTCCTGTGGCATACAGCCGTGACATCTCAAACTCTGGTGTACTGATATACCAAGCATCACATCACATTTAATCGATGTAAGTACACGGTATCAAATAACAAAATATTTAGTCACAGTATCTATTCTAGAGCAACATATCATTAATTTCTTATACCAAGTGCTTACTGGCCCAATAGGTCTATCATGAGATTAAAAAATTCTCATTAATTTTCTTCTAAGAATATATTTCTTGACCATATTTAGCAAATTGGCTCTAACAAGCTATATAAAATAAATTATTCAGTGTCTGCTTAGGACAGGCTCAAACAGTGGTTATGAAAGTTTGAAATAATTGTTATCCTAGTCGGTGGTGGGTTTGGGGTTGAATATTGAATTTTTGTAAGAAATTAACATGAAGGGCCCTGAGCAATAACACAGTGGGTAGGGAATTTGCCTTGCACATGGCTGACCTAGGTTTGAGCAACACTAGAAGTAATTCCAAAGTGAAGAGCCAGGTGTAACCCCTGAGCATTGCTGGGTGTGACCCAAAAAAGCAAAAAAAAAAGAAAGAAAGAAAAGAAATTAACATAAAGATCTTTGTTAACAAATTGAGTAAAAACCCACCTCATTTAATGAGTTCAATAAGTGAAAGCAGTAACACAGAGGTCCAATTCACTTGAGGCAATTCAGTAAAATGGTCATGACTTTATCAATACCATTCCAATAATATGTTGTAAGCTATATAAGCATTATAATTAGTGCCTGCTAAGGGAGCAGGCATGGGGTTGCAAATGGGTGGGAAACAAAGATCTTTGGTGGCAATAGGGACCCATTGGTGGTGGGACTGGTGTTGGAGTATTGAATACTTGAAACAACCATACTGTGAACAATCTTGTAAATCCTGGTGTTTAAATAAGTTAAAAAATAAATAAGTAAGTACATGAATAAATAAATATTTCTGTAGGATTGGAAAAGGGATCAATAAATATCATATTACTTTCAAGAAAAGGTAAAGAGCAATATAATTCTCCAAAGATTAGTACTAGAATAGAGTCATATTTTAACTATTGTGGAAAACATGACAGAGCAAAATGTCTTGAAGTGAATTTTAAAATCAAGCACTTTACTATAACATGATGTCCAGTTAAGTAGGTTCTTCTTAAAAGATATCTACAGTATATAGGCAAAAAAGAATATGACGTTAAAGCTCTAAGCACACATAAGATAATGTATTACCCAAAGAATAATCCGAATTCCATTTACCATCTAATTGGGTCTGAGCTATCCCAAAATTCAGGAAGCAGTCAGAGAGGACTTGGTATCCTGACGTTCCCTACAGGCACCCATATAATGTGGCTCTCTAGCTAGTGCCTTTAAACAGAGTGTCTTCCCAAAAGCCACATGGAAAAAGCACTCAGGCATAGAGCCAATCTTCAAAAGCTAATTCCTGAACTGCCCAGATCAATCTTGCAGCTCATCCAATCTTGCTCTAATTTCCCAGCTATGAACCTCAGTATTCATTTCCCTTTATGCTGCTGCTTCAGTTCTAGGCTTTGACAACCTGAGCAAGTTTCTGCAGACTTCCTACATGCCTCGTGCAAAGCATCCCCACCCAGCATAGCCTTTCATGCGTTCTGCCATTCCTTTCCCCAAAAGGAACACCCACCCCACACCACCCATTCCCACCGAGTGGAGCGTGCCTCCCAGGAAGGACTGGAAACAGTGTTAGCTGCTGCTAACAGGACAAATAAAGCAAAGGACATCGTTGCCAACATCTATAATGCCTGACGGTGCTCAAAACAACTCTCAGGTCGGTGCTCATGGGGTCATACAGCAACTGGAATCAAATCCTGCATCAGAGCATGAATTCAGAACCTAGAGCTGTCTTTCCAGCCCAGCCTTTATTTTAGTTTAGTGAGAATACTTTTTTCATTTTACCTAAAAAAGAAAAGAAAAAAGAAAGAAAATTAAGACCAACCATGCTGAAATTCGGTTACACAACCAATTTTTTCATGTATTTTCAGTGCCAAGAAAAGATCCGAAGTTTTGCCTAATTTATGTTTATTTTAAAGAAATATAAATTTCACTATCTTTCTTATTCATTGATTGCAATGACATCAGCCTATAATGTTCTTGATTCAAATTGCAATATTGTCAAATTAGAAGAATATAAACAGACAAGAATAGCAGTGGGATTGTTAAGCATTTATGCTTTCTAAACTACAATGTGTGTAATATGCATGTTCTTGGAAAAATACCGATGCCACATTACTGAAATACACTATTCAATGTAAATGTCTTATGATTTCATTTGTCTTTTAACTGCCAGTGTAGAAAACCACCATCTAAAAATCAGATATTCATAATTTAGTTACAAAGTACTATATGCCTTTATTTTAATAAAAAGTATTTTTTCTATTACATATGACTTCTTTCATTAAAAATTTTAAGTCCTGACTGAAATGACTACAGTGTTAATATTCAGGCATGATTTAATATTGCATGAGGCCACTCGTTTCTACACATTATCTCTTTTTATTCTGTGGAATATCAGCAGAGCCTGTTTGAATCAGAGGTATCTGTGATAGCATGCTACAATTCCTTTTACTTCCATGATGTCCCAAACACAACAAAGGCATATTTTAAAAACAGGTTGAGACCATTTGCTTGTGCTGTCAATATACAAGTTCTCAAACTTATTCCAAAAATGTACATAGTTTACTTCTGCCATCTACTGGAAAAATGACATACTGCATTTACCAAAAAAAATTTACAGTCAGAACTGAAATAAAGATGATTAAATCAAAACACCTAGACACTTTAGAGGAGGATTTCTCATACCTGTGCAGACAGAATAAATACATTTTTTATAATTTGTAGGAAAACTATTTTCCAAGATTACAGGCCTTCACAAATGCCCAAGTACCTCTCTTTCAAAGTAAAATTATTTCCTTTTTCCAAAAGCTCTTTTAAGATGCAAGTTTTGAGGACCTGAGAGAGGTTGTCATGGGAAGTGTGTTTGCCTTGAATAGGATCGATTGGGCTCAATCCCCAGCACCCCATAATGTCCTCAGAGTATCACCAAAAGTGACCTCTTGGCACAGAGTGTGCAATAAGCCAGATGTGGTCCCCAAACAAAATTTTTAAATGCGAGTTTGTCTGTTTTGAATATGGTAACACCAAAAGAGACAAGATTTTAAAAGCCTGGATTGATAAAAAACTACCAAACCTTTAGCAGAGAGAAAAGTACATAGTCAGACTTAATCACGAGAATATTCAGTAGACATAAATTATTTTAAGATTAATTTGCGTGCTTTTCAGAAATATCATCAACTTGACCACTTTTTCCTTTGTGACAGCTTTCCCAAGATGATCTTACATTTATAGAACACTTTGGACATTTCCCCAACATTATGAGTTTATAATAGCATTTCAATCTTGCAATAATCTGAGTCTAAAATTTTCAACATTATTATTATCTGCATGACTTTGAGAATGAAGACTAGGGTATTCCAGCTGGCTGGCTCTAAATAACTCCAAAGACCCCAGTTTCTGAGTTGGACCTAAAGACTTACCCTAACAAGTAGAACATTGCAAAATGTATGTAATAGCGCTTCAGATCAACTTCAGAATAATCTGACTTTTTTTTCTCTCTCCCTCTATAGTCCTCTAGCTTTTCTCACTTTTGCACTTAGATGAAGCAAGCCACTAGGTTGTGAGCTGACCTATGGTAATACTATAAGAGAAGAAGGAACACAAGGACTTTTGGAGCAGCAGCCAGTGAGAAAGAAAGTCCTCAGCTCCACAATCACAGCTAACCAAATCCTCTGTCATCTTGACTGAACTTGGAAGAAGAGCTTTTCCCAGCAGAAGTCTGAGTTACTAAGAATCATCTTATAGAACTGTCTGGGAGTATGGACCCAGCTAGGGCACACACTTGTATCTCCTACAGAAAGTCCATTCAACAATACATGTTTGGGTTAAGCCAATAAATTTTAGGATAATTTGATACGCAGCAATAGATAACTAGCACAAAAATATTAAGGCATTTCCCACACATTACATCCTGGTTAATGAGGAAAGTGAGAAGATACTCTTGATTATCTCAGGGAAGCCAGTAAAGAGGAACAGCTTTGCAGATCAACAAGGACGGAGAAACAAGAGAAGAAAGAAATGATAGACAGCAGCAAAAGTGCTGAGCACTTATTCTTTGACAGACTTAGACTAGCTAAATAAGAAAAACAAAGTTAATAAGGAAGGAGAACTGCTATTAACACTGAATTTTAAAGCTAAAGTTCATGCTATGTTCATGCTATGTTCAATTCAGTGTCATTATCATTGGAGGTGGAACCTTTGGTAGGTGGTCACGTGACGGACTCGGGGATCATGAGCTTGTATGAGAATATAGTAGAAGGCTGCCTTACAGTTCCACTGGCTGAGATTAGAGCAGGAAGATGGCCTCTATCAACCAGAAAGACAACTCATAGGTACCACATCTGCTATCTGCCTTAATCTTACATGTTTAGTCCATAATTGTAAGAAATAACTTTTAGGTCTTTATGTCACCTAACCAGTGGTTGTTTCATCACTTGATGATACCAACCCAAACATAGGCAGTAATATAGGGAAAGACAGGAGAAATAAAAGGTCCGCATGATTCATAATCAATGTGAAGAAGGCTCAAATGCCATTTCTGGAGACTGTGAAAGATATTGCAGGCCAGACCATATTAGAAAGAGGCCTTGTCAGAAGGCCAGACTTTCAAAAAGGGAGGGGAATTCTGAGTAATGTTGCCAACATGAGAAAATATGTAGCAGTGAGAGAATGGTTTGTTTATGTAAGAGTGAGAAGTCTATACTGGGGAGACATGAGCGAGTAGTTATGCAGCCGTTGAATGGTCCACAAGAGCACCCTTAAAGCGGGTGTGAGTAGACTGTGCAAGATTCTGCCAGATCTATTTGCAGTTAGTTGAGAAAGAAAAGGATTGGATATAATTAGTCTCTTCAAAAGGTTCCTGCCCCTCGAGGTGTTGCACATGTGGCTGGGTGCCGGCTGTGTTGTCAGGTGACAGACAGGAGACAGGCTTGTCTATACCCCCAGGACTCTGCCCCATGGGCCCTGCATGGTTGACGGTCTGATAGAAAAAGACTGGGCCCTCTGGGATGAACCCAGAGCCACGGCAGAGCATGGCAAGCTACCCGTGGTATACTCGATATGCCAAAATCAGTAACAATAATGAACCTCATACCCACTGAATGGAGACGTTACTGGTGCCCACCCAAGCAAATCGATGAACAATGGGAAAACAAGTAACAAGTGACTTCAAAGAGTTGTGCCATGACAAAGTAAAAGCTAACTCCAGAGGCTGCCAGAAAAAAAAAGTGGAAGAATTTGAAATGGACAAAACGTGTCTTTAATGGTTAACTATATGTAGAGAAGAAAAGGCATTGTCAAGGAGCCATTGGGGACCCCAACAGTACCAGGGATGGAGTTACCTTGTCTTTTCAAGGGCCAATGACAGACATGCAAAATCCAGTAGACCAGCACAGTTCCAAAAGGCTTTTACTTATCATTAGCAAAGGAACAAACTACTACCTACAATCCAGGGCAAGAGGTTCTCTAGACCTATAGCTGCTGGTCAAACTCCTGACCATGTGTTCCAGACAAGATATCTCCCACCAAATAGTGGCATCTTCTCCAAGTCCATCCCTTTTAGTCCCAAAAAACCACCAAAAGAGAGAGAGCCAATATCCTCTCTCCAGGCAAGTCTGAGTCATCAAAGATTTAAAAAAACAGCTTTTTAGGTGCAGATGCTATTTGGTACCACACCACTGATTCATATCTGAACAAATGCTAATGCCATGACCCTAATCCCTTCCTCTGAGGTCATTTCTTATGCCAAACACTGAAAGAGAAGGGAATTGTATAAAGAGATACCTCTCTAAGAATATATATTCATGGGGGAATCCCATCATAATTCCAGACCATCAATTCCATGATACTAGGTGGTTATCTCCAATATCCTCAAAGTCCTTATTCATTCTACTCTGCTCCAGAGAAATGTTTAAGTGCCTGCTCTTTATTTACTGAAAGTGTCTTACTTGTCTGCCTAGGGCAAGCCAGCATGAGCCCTCCCTTGATCTAGAGCTGATTCTTAAATGGTAGTCCCAATGTAGCCAGGGTGGGTTTCTCCTGGTTTTCTCCTTGTTGTTCCATGATGGAACCTGTGAGGAATATGAGAAATTATGCCCAAACTATATAGCATTGGAATCATAGTAGAACTTACAATGATATACCAAGAGTTATTAATCCAGAGTCAAACTGACTCCTGTGTCTGCCGCGCCTCTTTCAGTGTTTACACAAAGAGAGATGCCTTTAGCATGAGACCCTAGCTTAAAGACATGAAAATAGACTAAACAGCAAATATCCAGAGCTTGCTAGGGCATGTCACACAACAAGCACAACAAGCTCTATGGGCAAATGGGTTAGTGTTTTTTGTTGTTGTTGTTATGTATAGCAATGCCTGAAAGTAAGCATAACAAGCTGTATGGGCATATGGGTTAGTGTTGGTTTTTTGTTGTTGTTATGTATAGCATTACCTGGAATTCACTATCTGGTCTTTAAAATAAAGCAATTCCCAAGGGATCAGAGATTTAGTACAATGCGTAGGGTGTTTGACTTACAGACTGTCCACCTGGTTTTGATCCCTGGAGTCCCATATGGTCCCCCAAACCTGCCAGGAGTGATATCTGAGTGCAGAGCCAGGTTTAAGCCCTAAGCACCCCAAATGTGACCCAAAACCCAGAAAAGCAGAAAACAATTGCCAAGCTTCATAGGGCCAGAATTATAGTCCAGAGGCTAAGGCCCTTTCCTTGCACACATTAATCAGATTAAAGGCCTAGCGCTGCACATGATCTCCTGAGCACCTCCCACAGTGACGCCTGCACACAGAGCTAGGAGTGATTGAGCACTGGACACTCACTGCAGGGTGTGGTGCTCAAACAAGAACAAACTCTGACTGAAACACATCCTGCCATGTTCTATAGCTAAGGGATTTGTACCTTTCTTGGTCTTTTGATTCTGTTAATTGCAGACAACTGTTTGCACTTCTGGAATATATCCTGAGCACCATTGGTTGTGGGCAAAAAAAAAAAAGTCAAAAAATGCTGAATCAGGCGAAGAGAAGAGAGGCATCCATCTTCCTCACCCTGTAATCTCTTCAGATCAGGACGTGAGTTGCTCCCTTAGAAGTTTTGTGCTTCCTGTTCCTTCTTTCTGCCTGCTATACAAAAAATCCCCTTCATTGGTTCCTTCTTAATTGTTTTTTCTTTCTTTCTTTCTTTCTTTCTTTCTTTCTTTCTTTCTCTCTCTCTCTTTCTTTCTTTCTTTCTCTCTCTCTCTCTTTCTTTTCTTTCTTTCTTTCTTTCTTTCTCTCTCTTTCTTTCTCTCTCTTTCTTTCTTTCTCTCTCTTTCTTTCTCTTTCTTTCTTTCTTTCTTTTTCTCTCTCTCTCTCTTTCTTTCTTTCTTTCTTTCTTTCTTTCTTTCTTTCTTTCTTTCTTTCTTTCTTTCTTTCTTTCTTTCTTTCTTTCTTTCTTTCTTTCTTTCTTTCTTTCTTTCTTTCTTTTTCTTTCTCTCTCTCTCTCTCTCTTTCTCTCTCTCTCTCTCTTTCTTTCTTTCTTTCTTTCTTCTTTCTTTCTTTCTTTCTTTCTTTCTTTCTTTCTTTCTTTCTTTCTTTCTTTCTTTCTTTCTTTCTTTCTTTCTTTCTTTCTTTCTTTCTTTCTTTCTTTCTTTCTTTCTTTCTTTCTTTCTTTCTTTTTTTTGTGCAAGGCAAATGCTCTACCCGTTGAACTATCTCTCCGGCCCCATACTTAATTGTTTCTTATGGCTTATTTGAACCATGTCAGTAAATAACAATGCTCTAAAGCAGGAAGTTTTTAACCCTTAATCTTTGAATGAGATATTTACATGTATCGGTTAATGGAAGTGAGGTATTCTTTCTTTCTTTTCTTTCTTTCTTTCTTTCTTTCTTTCTTTCTTTCTTTCTCTCTCTCTTTCTTTCTTTCTTTCTCTTCTCTCTCTCTCTTTCTTTCTCTCTATCTTTCTTTCTTTCTCTCTCTCTTTCTTTCTTTCTCTCTCTTTCTTTCTTTCTTTCTTTCTTTCTTTCTTTCTTTCTTTCTTTCTTTCTTTCTTTCTTTCTTTCTTTCTTTCTTTCTTTCTTTCTTTCTTTCTTTCTTTCTTTCTTTCTTTCTTTCTTTCTTTCTTTCTTTCTTTCTTTCTTTCTTTCTTTTTGTGCAAGGCAAACACTCTACCCGTTGAACTATCTCTCTCCTGCCCCATACTTAATTCTTTCTTATGGCTTATTTGAACCATGTCAGTAAATAACAATGCTCTAAAGCAGGAAGTTTTTAACCCTTAATCTTTGAATGAGATATTTACATGTATCGGTTAATGGAAGTGAGGTATTTACATTCTGAAAGTTTATTTTCGCTTCCAGAGTAGTTTGAGAGCTGGAGATCACTTTAAAGGGCATATAGTTTGCATGCTAGAAGCTGGGGATGGATGCCTAAATCCCATGGGTTCCGTGGAGCATCTCTGGTAGCAATCCCCAAGCAGACTCCAATATAAACCCTGAGCATCACCAGATGTATTCGTCTAAATTACAAAGAATAATTTTAGTTAATGATTCCTGTTCCACATGGGTAAAGGCAATGAAGTTAGGAGGGAAAGATGGACTAAGTGGATGTTAGAGGGACTGGAGTGATAGCGCAGCAGGGAGAGTGTTTGCCTTGCATGCAGCCAACCTGAGTCAGATCTCCGGCATCCCATATGGGCCCCCTGAGTACTGCCACGATTGATTCCTGAGTGCAGAGCCAGGAGTAACACCTGGGCATTGCTAAGTGTGACCCAGAAAACTAAGCATTAGGTAATTAATTAAAGAAAAAAAGAAGACATCATAAGGGGTTCTCAAATTGGCATTTTAAAACAAAAGGCTGAAATTGAACCTAAGAAATGTCATGCTAAGAATGTGTAGTCTAAAGGACTTACCCCTGATCTTCCCGAAGATCTTTGCCATTTAGTTAAGAAAGCTGTTGATGTCTGAAGCATCTTGAGGAAACAGACAGGATAAGGATACTAAATTCCATCCTATTCTAATTGACAGTAATAGTCACCATTTGGCCCATTGCTATAAGACGAGTTCTACCGGCCACCCCATCCCACCTATTTGGAAATAGGAATCAACAATAGCCTCTGCCTTGGTTGCATAAATTCATGTATTCAAGCAGTAAAATCATCGCTTAACAACAAAAAAAGAAATGCCATAAATATGTTCCAGTTTGTCAAGTGTAGTCTATGAATAGTGATGTTTGCAAATATGAGAAATTCAGGTCAAGGAACTGACAAGGGAGATGTTGAAAAGATATTGATGTGACTCAGCTCATTGTATATACTAATTAAGCTTAGCAGTTATAGAAAAATTCAAGGCTATGACTGAGCATTGCAGAGTGAGTAATGTAACAGTAATTTTTATTTACCACAGATAAAAGCTATGGAATGGGGGCTGATTTTGTCTTTTTGTCTAATTTTGAGAAGTTTCCTTTTACTTCATAGAAATTTTCTATTTTATTCTTTGGTTTGAAATACAGCAAAAATAACCTATTTAAATGCTTACTGGGTGCAAAAGAATGCATCATCATTGAAAATGATATATAATATTTATTTACTCTCCACTGATTATAGTATTATCATTAACCTTTATTAACTGATTCTGTGAATGATGCTTTTCTCCAAATAAGTGAAAATTTTTATTAGGGAAACCTAGCATGTAGGGGTAGATGGACACGCCATATTTCATTTACTTTATCAAACTAATATTGTATTTTCCTATTGTCAGACAAATACTAGAACAAAATTCTTCTTTTCAAACTTAGTTTTCATTATATCTTATACTTCAGAGATTTTTCTTGCACACAGCTGACCTGGGTTTGGTCCAATATGGGCCTTTGAGGACTGTCCGGAGTGCTCCTGCATGCAGAGCCAAGAGTAAGCCCTGATAATTACTGAGTGAGAAGAGAAAAAGAAGAAAATATAAAAATGAAATCACAATAATGAAAATCACACAAGTTATTTTTCCCAAAGCACATAAAAGCTATGTTTGCACTGATTTGTAGTCCATTAAGTGTGCAGTAGAATTATGTCTAAGGAATGTAATGTTTTAATTAATTGTGACACAGAGGCAGGAAGGTAGAAAATGCTGTTGGAAAAAATGACACTGATTCAAGATTACCACAAATCTTCAGATGGCAAAAAATAAATTACAAAATCTGTGGAGTACAATAAAGCAGTGCACAATGAATAAAGGTATAAGGTATGCTTGTTTGTGAAGTTGCTTTCTCCTTTTTTACCTATAGTCAGAAAAGGGTATTCAGGACCCTAAGATTTTCTACACCTCTAAATACAGTAAGAGTAGTTAGAGTTAGCAATATTAAACCAATTTAAGTTGTTTTCATTGTTTAATGTACAAAATAAAGGTTTATTTCAGAGCCAAACATTCATCATTTTTTCCCTTTTCCCTAATTTGAAACCAAGTACAACTTCATTTGTAAAAGAAAGGCATTGATGTTTTTAAGAAAATAGATTTGTATGCTGACCCTTGGTAAGCCAATAGAAACCAGCAGTCAGATAAACAATATGAATCCTGGTTTCAGCATATGCCTTAAGCAAAATATGTCAAAGAGGAAATTTCTTCTCATTTCTCCAGAGACCGGGGTGATAATCTGACAGGGTAGAAACCAGAAAACACATTGCCCTCCAACTGAAATATTGTTCAAGCCGCAGCCATTTCCTATTCACTTTAAGAAAACCAAGACCCACACACTGCATGACAGTTAATTCCTTTCAAATAAATTTGTTTTTTGTACAGATCTAGGGGGTGAGAAAAAGATTAATCTTCAGTAGGAAGAAAAAAAAAAAAGCATAAACATGCTTTTTTCTACCTGTTCTAATGAATTAAACATTTCTTTCTAAGGAAAAACAAAGTCTTAATGTCTTTTTGAATAGCCCGGAGTTAACAAGTGATATTCTGCCCATTTTTTCCGGAAAACTGATTTATAACAGTCCTCCAGTATAACCAATGCTGATCTCCAAATTAAATCATTCCACTATTGTAACTGATTTTACTAAACAGCATTTGAAATGGAAAACAATATTCCAAATGAATCTTTAATGAATTACAATAGCTTTTTTTCTTTTTTTCTTTTTTTTTTTAACCAGAATCGTTGTAGTATCCTAAAGCAAAATACTATGATTCTCTTACAGGTGTTTTATGCAAATAATCAACAATTTTTGTTTCCTGGAGAAAAAGAAATCTATATAATGTTAAGAACTATAGCACTAAAATATATTTTTGTCATGTGCCATCATAAATAAAGTTTGACTATTAGGAATAAAAGTTTTTTAGTACTTAATTTGTCTAATTTATTCACAGATAAATTAGGTCATGGCCTTCCAAATATTTATACTAGCAAATATTGAATAACTATGTTGTTTCTTCTGGGCAAATAATTTTTTTAGGATTCAGGGAGAACTGCTGTTTTATGTCAGAGATATTTTATCTCTAAATTGAACTCATATTAAGTAAGAGTTTAAATAATATCCAATATAACTGTTTAAATAGTTTGATAGTTTTATTTTAATTGCATGTTTTGTTCATTTTTTTTCCTAAAACACTTGCTGTTACTCAGCCTAAGTTTACTTAAGAATTGATTACTTGGGTCGGAGCGATAGTCCAGCGGGTAGGGCATTTGCCTTGCACGAGGCCGGCCTGGGTTTGATCCCCGCCATCCCATATGGTCCCCGAGCACCACCAGGAGTAATTCCTGAGTGCAGAGCCAAGAGAAGCCCCTGAGCATTGCCAGGTGTGACCCAAAAAAGCAAAAAAAAAAAAAAGAATTGATTACTTGTGTGAGGTAGAATTTATACAAACAGTTTCGAAAATTACAGAATTTGATCTTTTATGGGAGAGTTATTGAGAGAAGAGGCATGAAATTTGGATTGAGAACATTTGGATCAATTATGAAAGCTGTTATTATTGACAATTTATAACTCTAAGCTCTAGTTTTTTCTCATCTGCAAAGTGAAGCAGTAAAACAGCTTGCAAATTTGCCCACCTGAAAAAAAGAAGTTAATATAAAGAACCAAGCACATGCAGTTATACAATGAGTGGAAATACCTTTTTTTAAACAATCTATACCACAAAATTTTAACAAGAAATTGTTTGATTATACTTGCTTTCATATGAGCAAAATATTCTGGTTTCTGCCTTAGGTTCTTGGGAATGAAATGATTTACAAAGGAACAAGAGACAAGGAACATTTCAACTTTATTTGCTTCACTAATTTTGTTATAAGAAAACTCGTCACAAAATTCTAGTGACATCAAGTTTAATCATTTTATATTCTCTACAGCCAGCAAACATGGCATTGGCAAAATCCATCCACTAAAGAAGTAGCTAAGAAAATGTGCTTGGTTGTGAGGATCAATCACTATGGGATAGTCAAAGCTGGAATTATAAAATCACAATTTGTAATATCAAAAGCAGAGATCTAGTTCTGAACAACAATAACTTTTAAAAACTAAATTATGCAGTTTGAGAAGTGTTATATCTAGGAGTAAATCCATAATGATTTTATATTATAGATGAAGAAATCCTGTAAATATTTTTTTTTAATTTTTTATTTTTACAATTACAAAGATATACAATTAAAAAGTTCATATTTGGGTTTTGGTCATACAGTGTTCCAGCACCCGTCCCTCCACCAGTGCCCATCTCCCACCACCAACATTCCCGGTTCCCTCCCCCCTCCCACAGCCCTCCTCCATGGCAGGTTCTTTATTTCTTTCTATTTCTCTCTCTTTCTCTTTTCCTTCCCCTCCAGACTATGGATTACAGAACATACATTAAAGGGTTGTCATGTGTATCTTTTTTGCCTCTATTTAATGCTCAGTTCTAGGTTGGCATTAGTACCCTCGACAATTGTTAGCACACTGTTCCATTTTCTGTCTTACCTAGCCTCTGACTCCCACAAGTTTGTGATAATTTCCACCTTTGACAAGACCTCCTGATATATGTTTCACTTGACCTTGGATATTGGTATCATAATATGTACATATATATTTATGCCATGCAAATAAATGCAGTCATTCTGTATCTGTCTCTCTCCTTCTGGCTAATTTCGCTCAACATAATCTTCTCCATGTCCATCCATTTATAGGCAAATTTTATAACTTCATTTTTCCTAACAGCTGCATTGTGTTCCATTGTGCAGATGTACCAAAGCTTTTTAATCCAGTCATCGATTTTCGGGCACTCTGGTTGCTTCCAGATTCTGGCTATTGTGAATAATGCTGCTATGAACATAAAAGTAGGGATGGTGTTTCCGCTGCGTATTTTTGGTTTCCCAGAGTAGATTCCCAGGAGTGGTATGGCTGGGTCAAATGGGAGTTCAATTTCTAGTCTTTGGAGGAATGTCCATACCTGTAAATATATTTTTCAAATTGTATAATAGCTCTAATTGTTGTTTGGGCATGCATTTGATTGACACAGAAAATTTTTTAAAACTTTCATTTCTAGCCAAGTTTATACTCAGAATTAATTTCTGAAATTATATATGTGCTGAATAAACTAGTTATTTTTTTAACCTACATTTGATACCTTTTAAAGAGGTAATATTATAATAATATTCTTGTTTAAGGTCTGTCATATTAGAATAGGCTTTACATACCTAACTCTAGAATCTGGATTTCAGATGAGATCAAGAAAACTGAAGACAGAGGAAAATAGGATGTTTCCAGGGCATGTGCCATATACGGTCCACAGACAGACATGGGGCAGAGCTGCTACTGGCTCTCACTGTGCCCAGCTGCTCACGAGGTGCCGGGAGGGATGGCAGGTTCTAGCCCTGGCCCGCCACCCCAGCAGAGCCTCACAACAAGCCAGACGATCCCCACTCCATGAGGACCTCCATTTTCCACATCCGGACTTCCCCTCATCAGAACTCCACCCAGCAGACCAGCCTATCACAGCCCGGCTCATCAAGATCCACCCTGCTGCTGTCTTTTTTAATCCGGCCCAGGTATGCTGATCCAGAGACAGACATGAGGCA
>JAJIBD010002216.1:0-28988 GCA_021461705.1 Cryptotis parvus
GATCCTATTCCTATTTTAGGATGAAGGATTTGTCTCTCTAGGAATTAAACAAGCATGTGAGAGAATGTTGTTTTTCTTGGAGTAAGGAATTAGAGGTAGATTTTGGAGGAAGTCTTGGTGGTCTGTGTGTTCTTTATAATCTTCAAGTAATGGTTGAGCATAACTCTGAGTAACTACTATTGAAATAGAAAAAAAAACGGTAGGGGCATTTGTGGGAACTGGAGTGCATTGCTTCACAAGAAGAATGTATGGAATAAGAGCTGACTAGATGTATGTCATAACTGAAAACTGTCTGGGAGTTATTTTAACTCACAAAGCAGAAGTGCATCCTGCTTCACAATCTAAGGGAGGATGAGAAATGCCACATCTTTATGTGCTTTTTAATAGCAAAACAACTTAGAGAGCAGAACCCAGACTTTAGGTAACTATTAATGACAGAGACAGTATGTAACCCAGACACCACCTCTAGAAACTGCCCGAGATCTGAGCTATTAATCATGGAGCTGAGATAACCCTGGACTTCAATTAGGGGTTATCTTCATGGTGTTTGTGTTGTGAATTTGAGAATATGGGATGCCTTCTTTCCAATAGCTTTGTCTAGCACACAATATTCAATTACAGGTGTGATCTTGCTACTTGTCAGGCACTCTTCATACATGATCTCATGTATTTCTCCATTAAATAGTTATTATTTTAATGGTCACATGATGTTTTACAGATAAAAGAAACTCATATAAAATTATTGTATCACAGGTCCTCCAGTGAAACAGGTTGAGTAATATTTATAATCCTGCAATCTGGATTCAGCCCCTGGCCTGAAACTAGTCGAAAAGACCCAGGTTTTTCCAATTTTGCCTGAGTCATTGATGCTGCTTTTGAAAAAAAAAAGGCAAGTTATTCTGCTCTTGCCAGCAGATTCCCAGTTGATTGGTTTTAGAATTTTATAAGGCGAGAGTGACAGTCAACCATCAGCTTCCAGGAATTAATGACATTGCTTAATTGTAGCAGAGTGGATGTCTTCCTCTACTCTAAAACAGAAAGGATTCATTTTAAGCAACTTTAATAGATGAAACCTGAAGACTGACTTAGTGGCAATCAGAGAATAGTGCTTGTACTTATAACTCTTCAGATATATATGTGTGACGTAAAGAAATGGTTTTAGACTCCTCGTGTTCTTGGAGCAAGCAGATGCCCTTGGGCTACACTAGCACATGATAGGACAAATGGAGATGTTACTGGTGCCCGTGCAAGCAAATCAATGAGCAATGGAAAGACAAGTGTCAAGTGATACTTGTAACTCATCCGGGCATTCTACTACTTGGAGGTTTTGGTCAACGGACTTCTGCTATACTGGGGCCATAGGACTTGCTTTGTTGGTTCCATCCATGGTTCTTGTAATCTGTGACCTCAGCCATGACTTAAGTGATTTAGAAATTGCTGTTATATGTGTGTATCTAGCTTGCCACCCCCCCCATATATATATCTGAAGATTATAAGCATATAGTTTTTAAAAAAATGTTTATTATACCACCATGGGATATACAATTACAAGGATGTTCATAATTTGGTCTCTGTCATACAGAGTTCCAGCACCCAGCCCTACACCAGTGCCCCATTCCCACCACCAATGTCCCAACACTCCTTCCCACCCAACCCCAGCCTGCCCCTACAGCAGGTATCTTTCTTTCTTTCTTCTTCCTTCTTCCCTTCCTTCCTTCCTTCCTTTCTTCCTTCCTTTCTTTCTTTCTTCCTTCCTTCCTTCCTTCCTTCCTTCCTTCCTTCCTTCCTTCCTTCCTTTCTTTCTTTCTTTCTTTCTTTCTTTCTTTCTTTTCTTTCTTTTTCTTTCTTTCTTTCTTTCTTTCTTTCTTTCTTTCTTTCTTTCTTTCTTTCTTTCTTTTCTTTCTTCCTTCTTTCCTTCCTTTCTTCCTTCCTCCCTCCCTCCCTTCCTTCCATCCTTCCTTCCTTTCTTCCTCCCTTCCTTCTTTTCCTTCCTTCCTTCTTTTTCTCTTTCTCTCTCTTTCTATCTTTCTTCTTTCTGCTCTCTATCTCTGTTTTTGTCTCTGTATTTTTCTCTCTCTTCTCTTATACTTTGTAGCTTGCCCTACAGATATTAGCAGCTTATGATGTAAGTCTCTATGTGTATATTCAATAGTAAGTTCTAGTGTAACATTATAATTCCTCATTCCCCATCAATCTCCCCAGTTTGTTGCAACTACAATGATCATTACAGTGTATAAATGTGAAAGATCCTGGGAAGGACCTGCTCCTAACCTTCACTATTATCTAAGACTCTTGTGCGGTTGCTCAGCCAGGGGCTGAGCCATTTACCACCCTCCAAAACTCTATGGGCTGCTCCATGTGGGTTGAGCAGCGCAGCTGTGGGTCTGGTCTGTCTCTTGTCTGGCTTTGCTGGTTGTGGAGGCTGTGCCTGTGACATGGAAGTTGAGGAGCCCAAATCCCTGCTCCAAGTCCAGCCAGCGTGGCCACTCCCCATGTGTCTGCTAA
The DNA here is from genome assembly GCA_021461705.1 of Cryptotis parvus. Classification (NCBI taxonomy): domain Eukaryota; kingdom Metazoa; phylum Chordata; class Mammalia; order Eulipotyphla; family Soricidae; genus Cryptotis; species Cryptotis parvus. Next base: position 2,506 of record JAJIBD010002216.1, read on the forward strand.
CACTAGGAGCTATGTTGGACTCCGACCAGGGGCTGAGCCATTTTCTGTCATCCAAAACTCATAAGCATACAGTTTTACTGAACCTCTTTTAAAATCTGGAGCTTAAAATTTGTAAGTTAGAAATATTTAAATAAAAAAATTTTAAGAATTGTGGATACTGGTGAAGGTATTGGTGTTGGAACATTGTACACTATCAGTTGGCTCATGAATAACTTTGTGTAATTCTGTAATTCATGGTGATTTATTATTTTTTAATTTAAGGAAGTAGTATAGATAGTGCATGGGTAGAATAAAAATTGAAATGATATACTAATTACTGAATTTGGGAAACCCTTATTAGCATGGAAGCTTCTTAGACTTTTATATGCCTCAGATCAATGGACTAGATTGATCCTAAGGTCCTGGAATCAAATAAGTAATCTCAGCAGATCTTCCTATACTTCTTTTGGATATTTACAGGGCACTTTATAGATTCTGAAAATTTCTACCATAGGAGAAACCTGTTCACATTTTCCTAGGTTTCCAAATCTTGTTTGCACCTAATGCTTCTTTTTTGTTTTATTGAGCCTATTTCTGTAATGCTTCAAATCAAATAGCAAATACGACATGGGTTGCTTGCCAGGCTCTGCCATTCAGGAGGGATACTCTTATAGCAGCCTCTCATCTTGTGTATGTGTTAATAAACCGTGCGACCTCTTTGCAGTTGCACAAAACAGGGAAAGATCAGCTTTTCTGCTGGGTGGAGCTCTGACGAGCTGTGGAGCTCAGATGTTGAAAATGGTGGCCCTCATGGTGTGGGTTTCTCTGGCTTCTTGCAAGGCTCTGCTAGGATATTTGATATTCCAAAAACCAGCAACAATTATAGACCTCAATCCCATGACCTGAAGGAATGGTTTGAGGCTCTTCATGTTCCTGAAGCAAGCAGATGCCCTTGGGCTACACTAGCATGTGACAGGATGTATGGAGATGTTACTGGTACCGCTCAAGCAAATCGATGAACAACAGGAAGATAAGTGATACAAGTGATTTCTGTAATGTTATTAAAACAGCCCTCAAGATAATGCTGTGAGTGCCTGCTTAAACACCATCAAAAGAAATTATAACTAGTAGCTTTAGGAGCCACAGTAATCATATAGCAGGTATGGTGCTAGCCTTGCACATGGTAGACCCAGGTTCATTCTTGGGCACCACTCTGATCCCCTAAGCACTGCCAGGAGTGATGCCTGAACACAGAGGTATAAGAAAACTCTAAAGCCAAATATACAAGGTACCAAAGCAAAACCCAAAACAGGTGGTTTTATGGCTTGAAAGTGGCTAGCTATGTTGAGGTAATTGTGTGGGGAGGGAAGTTGTTCTTCCTCTCATATAATGCAGGGAAATAGTTTGCACCCTCTTTGCCAATAATACTAAGCAAATCGATGATATACGGAAAGACGGTGATAGACAGTGATACTACCAACAAGTTACCTTCATTGATTTCCATTTCATTCAGTACTCATCACTTACTGTTTCTCTCATTCACATCAGACTAAAAGTTGAAAGATGCATGAGTTAGAAAAGAGTTGAAAGAGCATGTATTTATTCTTGTAAAATGTTGTCATGGTAATAAAAATAGTAAGGACTCAGGATACATAATTTTCCATAACCTCTCACTGGCCAACAGTTAAACGTCCTAAATACCATAGGTTGAAGTACTAAAAGAGGTTTGAAAGAAATTTGGACACCTGATGATTGTTAGGTACTTAGTTCCCAATAATTGCTTGATATTGATAGTAAAAGAAAATATGACATATTAAAAGGTTATCATAAAATTAAACAATTTAAAATAAAGATAAGACATTATTTTACTCTGATGAATGTTGGTAGCCACTAGTCATTGCAACTATTTAAACTTAAATTAAGATTGAAAATGAGTTCCGCAATTTCTCTAACTACATTTCAGGTAGTCCAAGAGCCACAAGTGCCAGGTATCTCCTCTGCTAATCAACATGCAAAAGAACTTTATCATAATTGCACGAAATTCTATTGATAGCACACATACACAAAAATGACAGAACTAACATGGCCCACGATATCCATCCCCTGGATTTTATTCCTTATAAAATCTTCTTAAATGTGAATAGACTCCTAGAGAATAGGGAAAAGTCAATGATTGCTACTTCCAAACAATATATTACCGAGCAGCAATGAAGGGTGTTGCTCCCATGGGAACCTGATGTTAAACAAGACTCCATTCCAGCAGAAATAAGGAGAGAGATATTCTCCTGTTGTCCTCAAAATAATCAAACCGCCCTACAGGGAACTACTTTGGAGAGGGCCTCCTGGAAACTATGGTTGACCTCCAGGTCTGAGGGCAGCCTCGAACTCTAGCCAACATGCAGTAAATGACGAGGAACTTCATTCATACATTTGCAAGGGAAACAAATTCTTCTATCACCCTAAATGATCCTGGAAGCACATTTTTCCCCAGTTAAGCCTACAAATGAGAAATGTGGTCTGGCTAACATCTTGATTTCTGCCTGGTAAGACTGCCGAAGAGCCAGACTTGCTATGCCTGGACTTCTGACTCACAGAAGCTGTCAGATAATAAATTGGTGTTGTTTTAGGCTGCTAGCTTAGTGGTAATTTGTTATACAGCCATAGAAAACTGATTCAGAACTGGTCCAAATTATCTGTAGGATGTACTGATAGACCACACCTCCAATGCACTAGATCTCATCAAAGTAAAACTTTGTTTTATTAGGGCTAATGCTTTGCCGTTATTATATAAAAAAATATTTTAACTTTCAGAAATGAATGTCTAGCCCCAGTTATGGTGCTATATTCACTTTTTGTGTCTTAGATATCATAATAATATGTATTACAATATTTTTATACAGAATATACATGCGTTTCATAGCAAGAATAGTTTGCATTCTAGATTCCCTACTTAGAATATGAAATTTGGAGAGTTACGTCATCTCTTGTGTTTTATCCTCTAGTTGCGTTTCCTTTCTATAAAATTCAGGTTAAAAGTACTCCCCATGTAAGGGTGTTGCTTTGTGAAACTGGTACTTTTGTTTACTATAGAACATGGAATAATATAACAACCCAAAACAGAGGGATATTTAATTGTATTATTTTGTCAATCATCTGATATTAATTAATATAAATCCTGATACAATATTTCTGCATTCTAATTTGGAAAATCAGCATATGAGATTTTTATCTTCTTACACCTTCGTTTCATTTTATGTCTGGCTGCTGCAGCCAGTTCCAGATTGGGTGCAATAAAAGAGGGAGGCCTTGCAGACGTGAAGTGCCCCTGTGCTTGGACGTGGCTTTGGCTGTCTATTGTCTGGGTAGATCGACCCAACCCTCTGGCCAGACTGTGGAATGTTGGTCTACTCCAACATTAGCCCTCCTGGGGTCAATTTTCACAGTTTCCATATGTTTTTATATTACCCCCAAACTGTAAATACAACTGACACCCTACCAAATTGCCCCTAATGTGCCTATGTCTAACTGTGGAGTCTAGGCTTTTAGGAGAATACAATACTCCATGGAATTGTGGCAATTATATGAATGTTTAAAGTGCTTGGATTCCTTTTTTTTATTTGAAAAGAAGTACACACTGTGCAGAGAGAAGATACGTGGTGGGAGCAGGGCAGGTGTTTTAATCATAGAACTTGTGTTCACATTCCCCAAGTTTTCTTGTGCCATGATACCAATAACCATTATGGCTTGTCCTTTGGTTTTTCTAGTTTTTTTTCATTTACATTTTATTAAGCTGATAGTTTTATCTTCACTTCTTTTTTTAATTATGTGCCAGATCTGATTAAATCTGTGCAGGATAATACCCAAGATTGTTATGAGGCAATGAACTTCTAAGATCTGAATGGTATATACCTATTTCTGCTTGAGGGAATAGATTCATCCATAAAACATAAAAGTGCTTTATTTTTTTCTAAAAGTGGCCCCATGATGGTTAACAATTTCAGAGAATGGAAACAAAGAGGGAAATTACATGAATCACATGATGCCTTTGTTGGTTTTATGTTCTGTTCCTAAGAAGCATCTTTTCAGTCACAGGGGTACTGCAAGAACCACCATTGCTTAGTTGAAGCTGTTAAACTCCTGTCCCCTTGTGGGACATATTATCCATCAACGCCCTCCTATGGACCTAGGAGAGTTAACCAAATTATTGCCACGGCATCTTGTGAGGTCAGAAGTTGCATGCTGTCATGTAATTGGATAGTAGAAGATAGTATGTAGCCTGAGGATCTGTGTATACTCCCTAGAACTTTGTTGAATTGCTTGGGAAAACAGAGAAAAAGTCCAGTGATGTGTGCAAATAAAGAAAGGCATTGAGTGCAGTAAGGATGATGGGGGAGTGGAAAGTTTGGGCCATGTTCAGTGGGGCTGAGGGTCTTTTCCTGGCTCTTTGCTAATGAGTGACCCTTGATGCTGCTCGGGAACCATATGTGGTACTGGGTATTCAAACCAGTTTCAGTTATTGCACTCAATGTAAGCTAACTGCCTTAATTCCTTACATGTTCTCTCTCTCTCATACTGTCTCTCTGGTCCTGAGTACCAGATATTTTCAATGAGGGGAAGGAAGAGTTCTTGAATTTGATGCCCAGAAAAGTTCCCTCTGTGGAGGTGAAAATTCTGCAGAAACCTGAAGAATAAAGATGACCTTGGGAAGAGAGAAAAAACAGAGTAGCAAGAACCTGTATCCATGGTAGTTAGGCAGCACTAGTGTGACTTAGAAAATCAGAAGACAGTTGTATTATGGGTTTTGAGAGTAATGATGTGAATGCTATGACATGAGGTTTGTGTAGTTCAGGTGGAGTATTAGTAAGAACAGGAGAAGGAATTCACTGTGAGAAGAGGAGCCAAGATGGGAAGCCTGGGAGATGAGAGGGCCTTCAAAATATTTCAAGAAGGACAGCAAGCTGCTAGATGCCAGACAGTGTGGCTGCAAGTGAGAGGCTACTGCAAGATACTGCAAAATCCAAACCATCTGGCTAGTTTGGGAGCTGAAGCCTAAAACCTCGGCCCTGCTTGGTTCTGTTTGGAAGGAGGACATCTGCCTTTGAGTAGCCACAGCCAGCTAGGCAATTGTGTTTCCAGGAAGGAATATCAGGTTCACAACATTTAGCACATTTGTGTGTGCTGTAAAAATACCTTTAGAATATTTATGAAAGCTTTCTAAAATTTATAGCTAGGCTGAAGTAACTAGTGGTATTTACAAGCTTAAATAAATGGGATCATCTCTGTGGTTAAAAGTCAAAGCTTTTATTATCAGAAATTCTGCATGCAATTCTCATTGTCAGCTTCCATTGTGTGTGTGTGGCCCATCAACTTGTGCAGTCGCTTCAGTCACAGTTCACTTACCCACCGCTTGTCTGGCCTTTCCACAGTGCTTCCATTAGCGTACCCTTCCAGGAATGTAACTCGTCTCATTATTAAGAAAGCACAAGTGGAAGTTAAATGTATGACAAATAGGGTTTAATAATGCATTCCTAAGCCTATTGTTTGAGGTATTTGGAATGCCTCCCGTTCAGTGTGGGAAGCAAGGCACAGTATATCTGTTCACAACATAGTGCTAGATATGATGGCATTTGTATTGTAGGAATGAAGCAGGGAATATGATGAGGACTGTTCAAACCCATTTTCTGGTACTTTCTCATAATTTCTGTACCATAACCCTATGACATTTGTGCATAATTGTATAATTATCCCCAGGTTAGGTGGGGAAAGTTTAAAGTTCACAGAGCTAAAGAAAGTTGCCTATGGAGACACAGCCCAAAACTGGTGAACTAGTAACTGGTCTTACTGGCTCCAGATATTTTTATTACAAACTGATACATAACAGCTTCTCCAGGAAGATTCATATAATCTAGAATTTGTCTTCCATGGGAGTTGTTCTATTTCACACTCAGCCTAGTCTACTTATTTATTCAAAAGGAGTGAACACATATGGCCACTAAAAATGACTGCAAGAATGTTCATTGCAACCTTTTTCTTAGCCATTGAATTTTGAAAAAAAGCATTCAATATAAGAGTATAGTTAATTAAAATGTAGTATGCTCATCTAATACAGTAGTGCTTCTTTTCAGCAGGAGGACAGAATTTTGACACAGCTTGTAGATGAATCTTGAAAGCATCATGCTGAGACAAAGTCTAGCACAAAGAGCAGATCTGTAGTACCACATGCAAATGAAGTTCAAGAGCAAATGAAAGGAATACATAAAATACATAAAAATGGAATATGATTATTTACGGACGGAAGGAGGGAAGTGAGACTAGGTGATGCATGAGCGTTACAGCTTAACCACCCAAAATCATTGATTTGGACACACGCTATTTCCACATTTCTTTGTATGTATTTGTCCTCAATAAACATATATGTGTGAGCACAGACAAATATGCAAAGATTACAGTAACACATGATTGCTGCCCTTCTCCCTGTCCCACCCCTTCTCTTGGTAGGTGAGAACTCTTGTTTGCAGGCTGGAGTGCAGTTTCCTGGAGTTTCTGCTTCTCTGGAAGGTTCACAACTTTTGTTTTGACATACATATGATCAGTTTATTTATATTATTTGTTACCTTCTTTGCTTTTCTATTAACAATGTTTTTGAAGGTTTTTCATATACCTACATTTCAATTTGACATAGTTTTCATAGCTTTTCCTAGTTTTAGTTCCATGGCATGAATATAATTTTTACAGCCACTTGCCTTCTGATGAAAAATTAGGTGGTTTTAGTTCATTGTTTTCCCTATTTTTATGGTAGGGCCATGCTTATTTTCTTTCTCAAAAGGTATTTGTTTCTACTATATTTCATAAGCTATACATAGTTTCAATATTACTACCAAAAAGTATTTGATGAATGCAGTTTAAGATTGTATAATTTTCCAGTTCTCTCTTATTTATCTTATATTAATGACGATAATCAAAAGTACTATGTTTTGAAACACTTGAAACATTCTTTTCTTTATGATAACACAAACTATCACAAATGTATATTTCCCTTCAAGTTTTAGAAATTGCATCTTTAAACTAGATATTATTTGATAATTATGAAATGTATTTATCTATTTTTCAAGATCCAGTTAATAAAGTAAGATATATTTGAAAGTTTTGAGTTTAGTTCTGGAGACATAAGGCAGTAGGTCAAACTTATTGGCAACCCTGGTTCTAGCCCCTTATGGTCCCTTGGACACCAGCAGAAATGATCCTCAGCACAGAGCCAGGTGTAATCCCTGAGCAAAGCTGGGTAGGCCTCAAGCTAAACAGAACAAAACAAGACAAAAAGAATCAGACAGAGATATTAGAATGGCTAAAATACTTGCCACCATAATTACCACAAACGTGTGGAGTCAGAGGTTAGGTAAGACAGAGAACCTAAAACTGAGCATTGGATACAGGCAAAAAGATACACATGATAATCTCTAAATGTATGTAGTGCAAGCCACAATGTGTAAGAGAAGGAAGAGAGAAAGAGAAAGAAAGAGAAAGAGGGAAAAGAGATAAAGAACCTGCCATAGAGGCAGGCTATGGAAGGGGGAGGGAATTGGGGACATTGGTGGTGGGAAATGGGCACTGGTGGAGGGATGGGTGTGGGAACACTGTATGACCGAAACCCAAACATGAACGTTTTTGTAATTGTATATCTCATAGTATAATAAAGTATTTAAAATAAATAAAATAAAATACTTGCCACCAGCCAAGTTCTAGCGCTGTTAAACGATTAAAATGACCTTCTCCTTGCATTTCCATTTGTTCCTCTCCCTTTGCCTTTGACAGCCTCCTTTTTTTTCACAGAATCTATGGGTTTCTTTCACTGTTTTGCTGCTTTGTTTTCTTTGATGATTTATTTTTCACATATAAGTAAACCTTCCAGTAATTTATCTTTTATTCACTGATTTATTTTACTTAGCAAATAAATCAAGTTCTATGATATTGCAAAAGGAATGCCATTATCATTTTTAATAGAGAAGTATTTATCCATTGAGCATACCACAGCGTTATCTACTCATCCATTCATGAGCATCTAAGTTGATTCTGTTTTGGCTATTATCAATAATTCTGTTATGAACATCACTATCACTGTATCACTGTCTTCCCGCTCATCATCGATTGGCTCGAGCGGGCACCAGTAACATCTCTATATGTCCTGTCTCATGCTAGTAGAGCCCAAGGGCACCTGCTTGCTCCAGGAACATAAAGAGCCTCAAACCATTCCATCAGGTCATGGGAATGAGGTCTAAAATTGTTACTGGTATTTGGCATATCAAATACGACACGGGTAGCTTACCAGGCTCTGCCGTGCATAGGAATGCTTATATTTTTTTGAAATTTCTTTGTTTTTGTATCCCTCAGATGAATGATAATGTTTTAATCTTATTTATTAAAGGTATCTCTAGATTATAGGTGCTATGGCAATATATATTAACAACAGTGTATGAGTTTATAATATTCTCATAATCTCACTAACGTTTCTTATCTTTTCAATGTAGATAATTCTTAATGTGCATAAAATAATATCTCATTGTAATTTTAATTGACATTTTCATAAAAGCAAGTGAAGTTGTTGGAGCAAAGAAAATAACCCATACCTTAATTGCACATGCTTTGCATGCAAGAGACCTAGTTTGATACCTGGAAATACCTGTCCCTGGAGAGCTAGGTGTAGTTCCTGTGCATCTCCAGGACTTTGGGATATGCCTTAAACAACAAAATATAAATATATAGGTGAATGTGAATATTTTTACATGTATGTGGAACATCTGTATATCTTCTTTGGAGAAATATCTATTCCAATCTTTTGCCCATATTTTTTATTGCAGTGTTTGTTTCTTTGCTGTTGAGTTGTATAGCCCTTTATATTTATATTTTTGGTTATTATGCCATTATAAGAGAGATAATATATGTATGTATATATCTCACATTAAAGAGATAAATGATAAAGAGCACATGTTTATAAGTTTTTATTCCTTTATCTTTGGATATTACCTTATTGTCAGTTAATGTGTTTATATTGTCTCTCAGTAGGCTATTGAATTTATACTATTATCTTTGTGAAATGCTTATTATTTTAAAAATATTTAAGACACCGTAGTTTACAATACTGTGAATGACAGTGTTCATGCACATAGAGTTCGATACCACATCTTATACAAGAGTGTTCTCCACTTCAATGCCCCGCCCCTTTACCATAGCCCATCTTGGTAAGCTCAATTTTCCAGAAAAGTTCTCAGATCCTGCTGCCTTCAGCCATTTAGTATTCTTTACTGTGTTTCTTTATACCCACATATGGTAGAAATCATTCTGTATCTGCCCCTCTGAATTACTCATTGTGAGAAGCATTTTCAATTTATATAGTCCCATAGTACTACAGTAAAATGATTTTACTGTATACATATATTTGTGCACATGTTCAAGCATATTTATAACGTACATTTGTATAAATGGATTTGCTTTTATACAAGAAATGGAGACTTTGGTGGGCACTGCTTGGTTTACAAAATACTATTGTTAGTCTGCTACTCTAAAGCCTGAGCACATACAAGTTGGCATCCTTTACAAAAATGGACATGATTCCTTTTTTTAAAGGAGCTTTGGAGAGAAGATTGGTAAATATTAGGATTGTTTCCTCTAAGATTTAAAAACAAGAAGCTTTCGGTTTTTACTTTATAGACAAATATATACATATTTCTCTCATAGACAATTCTAGATTCCCCAGGACATGCATCCTGCTTTAATTTTACCAGAACGTTAGAGATCATATTTCCAATTTAAGTTTGATCACAATTTCAGGGAAAAATTTGATTCTGTCATCTGATTATCATCCTTAGTATCATAGCAACTATTGATTTTGATACAAGTTGGAATTTTAAAATTAAATCCAAATTTGTTCTTTATAGCTGTGTTTTGAAAAAATAGAGTTGTTCTTGAAGTGTGCTAATCAGTGTTGAATGTTGAAAACTGACTATACGACTGTACTCTTCATTTAACCTCCATACCTACTCTCTTGCTCCATTATTGCTTTTCAAAACCTTCCATCTTGGTTATCTTTTAGTGGTGTTTTATTTGAAAACCATTACTAAGAAACTTGTTTTTCCCCAAACATGAACCAGGTCTATCTGTGCCAGAGACTCTGATTATATATTGCCTAGTGGTTGAGTGAGAAAGTAGCTATCAATAACTCTTCTGATAGTTTTGCTGTCTGCTTCCCCAGGGTTCTACTGGGGAAAGTTGAGATCTATGCTAAGTGGAGAATGATTTATTCTATGTTTATTTCATCAGGTGGGGAAAGATGCACAGATCAGATTCACTGAGAAAAGATTTAAAATTTGATGTTCTACAATGCCAGAATGGAACACTATTTGCATATATATGTATTGCATATATATGTATGTCTGTGTATACACACAGACATACATATATATGCAATATATATGTGTATATATACTTATATATGTAGCTGACCTAAAGAATTTGTCCTTATAAATGCTGAAATTATTACAACCAATAATCACTCTGGTCATTGTTTCCTAAGTATTAGGTGAACTTCTATGGAGCAATTTTTTCTCCCCAAGGGATCTCATGCTTTAAATTCTCTGATTTCTTTATTTGCCCTTCACTCTTCCTACTCCTAATATACACTTCAGCTTGTGCTTCAAGGAACCCAGGTGCTTCCTCAGAGACACCTGAGGGAGAGATCAGAAAAATTGAGACTGCTCACCTGTTCCCAGCCCACTCTTTTTCCTTTTTTAAAGTTTTTTTATTTAGCATTTTTATTGAGATACTACAATTTACAAATGTATAATACTATTAATTCTACTTTTATACGAACTTTATTCCAATGTCACACCATACCCATCATCAGAGCACTGCCTTTCTTCCAACAGTGTCCCAAGGGACCCTCCCAGACAAAAGCCTCACCCCACATTAGATCAGATGTATCAACAACATCTCTGATCAGAACAACAGTTCTGATCAGAACAACAGTTCTGATCAGAACATTGGCCAATTATTGTTCCTTTATTATATTTCTTTATATTCCATATCCCATATATGAGACAAATCTTAAAAATTTACTGTGGAGGTGGCAACGCCTGCACACATGTAGGTGATTAGAGCTAAACTCCTGACAATCCACAAAATTGTAGATCAACAGTAAGTTGATAAATGTTTTATCAGAAATTGTACTTATTTCTTTTATACAGGTAGATTGATTAGGTAGATCGTTTTAAAAATAATATGTATAAGTTGGTGCTAATACATTAAAAACTTATATGAATCATATGAATCCTACAAATATACAATTCAGTAAAAGTGAACAGATGAGAATTAAGGAAAAATAGATAAAAAGAATTTACATACAAATGAAAGTTTAGAATATTCCCAACAGAGACTCTATGAGCCAGAAGAGAATGTGGACTCTGGGGCAGGGTGGAGAAGGGACAAAAAATATAAAATATTCACTGAAATGAACACCTGAGCAGGAATAACTCTATTCAGTTATCATTCAGATTTGAAAGAATGATACATAGTTTCATTAACAGGCACTAGCTTAGGGAATTCACAGTCTTAAAACCAGTATTGCAAGAAGCTTTAAAGGTGTTTCTTTAAAAGACAAGAGAAACTTTTCAGCACTTTGCCACTGAGCATGATTAATTCATGGTGCTATCATTTCTCTACTAAATTAAAAGAGGCTGACTGGAGTGATAGTACAGCAGGTAGGGCGTTTGCCTTGCATGTGGTCAACCTGGGTTCTATTCCCAGCTTCCCGTAGTCTCTGGAGTACCACCAGGAGTAATTCTTGAGTGCAGAGCCAGTAATAACACTGAACATCTCTGTTGTGACCAAAAAGCAAATTTATTCCTAGCTTGCTAAGAAATTTTTATACTATTTAAAATAAATTAACATTTCAGTTATATTGAATGTTTCATGTCTGTTCAAAATGAGGTTTTAAAATCCAGATTTTTAATGTAGATTTTATTGCAATCTTTATTAATATCCACTAACACTGATACCTAAATATTACTTATAATATTTTATATCATAAAACAATCTCTGATAATCCTTTCAATTTCTGTGGTTTCTGGTGTGATGTCCTCTTTTCATTACTGATTTGGTTTATTAGGGTTCTCTGCCTTTGTTGGTTTGTCAATGTTTATTTTCTTCAAAAAATCAGCTCTTGATTTCATTGATCTTTTGGGTTCTTTTTTGGCATTCCAGCTCATTGATTTATTTACTGCTGCCTTTGTTGGGTTCCTTTTTGTTGGTTGATTTCTAAGATGTAAGTTGTGAAGTTAAATTATTTATGTGGACCCTTTCTTCCTTCCTCTGAACACTTGTAGAGCTATAGACTTTCCTCTTAAGACTGCCTTAGTTGTGTTCCACAAGCTCAGGTAGCTTATATTCTCATTCTCATTTGTTTCCAGGAATCTTTTTATTTCTTCTTTTGATTTCCCCCTATGACCCACTTGATCAGCAGGGAGCTGTTTAATTTTCAGGTGTTTGATTTGAGTTGCCATTTCTGTGTGTGATTAACTTCTATTTTCAGTGTTTCATGGTCTTAAAGGATAGTAATACAATTTCTGTCTTTTTTTATTGATATATGTTTTGTTGCCTAGCATGTGGTCTATCTTGGAGAATGTTTCATACGCACTGGAGAAAAATGTGTATTCTGCTTTTTGGAGATAAAAAGACTCGTATATATTTACTAGACACCCCCGTCTTTTTTCTAATTTCTCATTAAAAGCCAGAATTTTCTTTATGAGTTTTAGTCTCATTGGTCTATCAGGAGGTGAAAAGGTATGGGGTCCGGAGTCATAACACAGCAGGTAGGACATTTGCCTTGCACGCAGCCAACCCGGCTTAGATCCCCAGCATCCCATATAGCTCCCAAGCACTGCCAGGAGTATTCCTGAGTGAAGAGTCAGGAGTACTCCTGAGTGTCAACGGGTGTAACCCAAAAAAAGAAAAAAAAGAGGTGACAAGGCAGTGTTGAATTCTCCAACTACAATTGTGTTACCATCTATGTTCTCCCTGAAGTCTATTAGCAGTTGTTTTACGTATTTTGTTGGCCCCTCATTTGGGGTGTTTACTTATTAGTGTAATTTCTTTCTGATATAAATAGATAGATAGATAGTTAGATAGATAGATAGATAGATAGATAGATAGATAGATAGATAGATAGATAGATAGATAGATAGATAGATAGATAGATAGATAGATACATAGATACATAGATAGATAGATAGATAGGTCCACCGATCGATCGATAGATAGAGATAGAGATAGAGAGAGATAGAGAGATATATAGAGAGATAGAGATTGATAGAGAGATTGATAGAGAGAGATAGAGAGATAGAGAGATGATAGATAGAGATAGATAGAGAGATAGAGAGATAGATAAATAGATATAGATGGATAGATAGATAGATAGATAGATAGATAGATAGATAGATAGATAGATAGATAGATAGATAGATAGATAGATAGATAGATAGATAGATAGATAGAGATAGATCGAGAGATAGAGAGAGATTTTTAAGAAATGATCTCCACTGTACCTTCTAACCTTTTTCAGCCTGGAAGTCTATATTAACAGATACTAGAATGGCCTTCCTGGCTTATTGAAGGAGTTGTTTGCATGAAGAATTGTTATCCAGCTTTTGAATTTGTCTGTGTTTGCTCTGACTAATCAAATATATTTTTATACACAGCAGAATGTTAAATTCAGTTTTTTAGTCCATTTTGCCAATCTGTGTCTCTTAACTGATAAATTTAGGTCATTGACACTGAGGGGGATTATTGTGATGAGGTTTTGTGCCGTCTTTGTGTATATGTTTGTTGTGCTCTTGAGTTTTGTCTTGTCTTAAAGTAGCCCCATGCAGTCCTTCTTTTAAAGTTAGTTTTGAGTCTGTGAAGTTCCTGATTTTTTGTCTATCCATGAATTTGTGTATCTTTCCTCCAAATCTAAATGGGAGTCTAGTAGGGTAAAATGTTCTTGGTATTTTAGAACCAAGAGGTATTCACTTCATTGAGTCTTTTCACTATATCCCACCACTATCTTTGGGTTCAAAGGGTTTCATCTGATATGTCTGCTGTAAATCTAAGGGACATCCCTTTGTATGAAATTTCCTTCTTTAATACTACTGCTTTGCAGTATTATGTCTCTATGGCATTCATCATTCTGATTAGAATAACTCTTGGGATCTTTGTATTGGGTTCTCTTTAACTTGGTACACCTCAAGCTTCTTGGATCAGAATGTCTACATTCTCCAGCTCTGGGAACTTTGCAACAAGAATGTCTTTAACTGTTCCTACCTCATTGGGGTTGCCTCCTCCCCCTCTGGAACTCCAATGATTCTCATGTTATTCTTCTTGAATTCATCCCAGTGTTATCTAACCCACTGTTGAGGTATTTTGAGGGCTTTTTCTATCATCTGCCTGAGTGCTTTCTGAAGCTCATTTTTAAACTCAGTGATTTTCTCTTTGGCTGATTACATTCTGCTTTTGAGAACACCCATTGAGTTTTTCCTTTCATCTATTGAGTTTTTTTTTAATTATTTTATTATACCACCGTGAAACATACACTTACAAAGGTGTTCATAATTGGTTCTTGGTAATACAGTATTCCAGCACCCATCCCTCCACCCAGTGCCCCATTTCCACCACCAATGTACCCCTCCCCTCCCGTCCCCCACCTGCCTTAATAGCAGGTACCCCAGTTTCCTCTCTTTCTCTCTCTATCTCTCTCTGTCTCTGCATCTCTCTCCCTCTTATTTTACACATTATGGCTAGCCCTGCAGATATTTTTTAATTTTTTTATTTTTACAATTACAAAGATATACAATTAAAAAGTTGTGAGGGTACTGCAGATATTTAGAGTTTGTCATTAAGTCTCTTTGTGTATATTCAGTGGTGAGTTTTAATCTGCCATTACCATTTCCCCATATTTATTAAAACACTGGTATCTATATCCTATTAATGAATGCAGTCATTCTATATCTGTCCTTTTCCTTCTGACTAATTTCACTCAGCATGATAGACTCCATGTCCATCCATTTGCAGGTAAATTTCATAATTTCATCCTTTCTGACAGCCGCATAGTATTCCATAGTGTAGATGAACCACAGTTTCTTTAGCCAGTCCCTCTGTTCTCGGGCATTTAGGTTGTTTCCCAGATTCTAGCTATAGTGAATAAGCAGAGATGAATAAAGAAGTACAGATAGTGTTTCTGCTATGTGTTTTTCGGTCTCTAGGGTATATTCCCAGGAGTGCTATTGCTGGATCAAATGGGAGCTCAATATCTAGCTTTCGGAGGAATGCCCATATTGTTTTCCAAAAGGGCTGGACCAGTCGGCACTCCCACCAGCAGTGGATGAGAGTCCTTTTTTTTCCCCACATCCACGCCAGCACCGGTTGTTCTTGCTGTTTTGGATGTGTGCCAGTCTCTGTGGGGTGAGATGGTACCTCATTGTTGTTTTGATTTGCATCTCCCTGATGATTAAAGATGAAGAGCACTTTTTCATATGCCTTTTGGCCATTCGAATTTCTTCTTTTTGGAAGCTTCTGTTCATTTCTTCTCCCCATTTTTTGATGGGGTTGGCTGTTTTTTTTCTTGTGGAGTGCTACCAGTGCCTGATATATTCTGGATATTAACCCCTTGTCAGATGGGTATTGGGTGAATATCCTTTCCCACTCTGTGGATTGTCTTTGTATCTTGGTCACCGTTCCTTTTGAGGTGCAGAAGCTTTTCAATTTTATATAATCCCATTTGTTTATCTTTGCTTCCATTTTGCTTGGTCAGTGGTGTGTCGTCTTTAAAGATACTTTTCGTTTCGATGTCGTAGAGCCGTTTCTCCTATGTTTTCTTCGATGTACCTTATAGATTCATGTCTGATATCGAGATCTAGAATCCATTTTGATCTGACTTTTGTGCATGGCGTTAGAAGGAGGTCTAAGTTCATTTTTTTTACATGTAGCTGCCCAGTTTTCCCAGCACCATTTGTTGAAGAGGCTTTCTTTGCTCCACTTAATATTTTTTGCTCCTTTATCGAAGATTAAGTGGTTGTATATTTGTGAGTGCGTTTCAGGATACTCACAGCAGACTTCTCAGAAGACACCCTCCAAGCCCGAAGGCAGTGGTGGGATATAGTAAAAAAACTTAATGAAATGAACGCCTCAGCAAGAATTCTTTATCCAGCTAAACTCTCACTCAGATTTGAAGGACAGATATACAACTTCTTGGATAAACAACAGCTTAGGAACTTTGTAAAATCAAAACCAACCTTAAAAGAAGGACTGAATGACCTACTATAAGACGAAACATAACCCAAAAAGAACAACCAACCTATACAGAGAGATGGCACAAAATCCCATGACAATAATATCTCTCGATGTCAACGGTTTAAATGCACCAGTTAAGAGACACAGAGTGGCAAAATGGATCAAAAAATTGAATCCGACATTCTGCTTGCCTTCCAAGAAACACACCTGAACAATCGAGCAAAGACAGGCTCAAAATAAAAAAGCTGGAAAACAATCCTTCACTCAAACAACCCATCGGAAAAGGCTGGGGTAGCCATACTGGTATCTGACAACATAGACTTCAGGCTGAAGAAGGTCAGAAGGGACAGTGAAGGTCACTTGTTAATAGTCAAGGGATGCATATATCAGGAAGAAATCACGCTATTAAACATATATGCACCCAACGAGGGGCCAGAAAAATACCTAAAACAACTACTAATAGACTTCAAAGAAGACATTGACAGCAACACAATTGTAGTTGGAGACTTCAACACTGCTCTATCAACCCTGGATAGATCAACAAGATTGAAACTTACCAAGGAAATACTGGCCCTAAAAGAGGAGATGGAAGAAAGAGGGCTGGTAGACATATACAGGACATTTCATCCCCAAAAAAGCTGAATACACTTTCTTCTCCAGTGCACATGGAACATACTCCAAAATAGATCACATGCTGAGCCATAAATCATACCTCCATAAAATCAAGAAGATAGAAATTGTGCCAACTATTTTTTTCAGACCATGATGCACTGAAAATAGAAGTTAATTGTACACAAAAACGGAGACCAATACCAAGTACCTGGAAACTAAACAGCTCACTGCTGAACAACCAGCAAGTCATAAAAGAAATCAAAAGAGGAAATCCAAAGATTCCTTGAAACAAATGAGACTGAAGACATGAATTACCAGAACTTGTGGGATACGGCAAAAAGCAGTGTTAAGAGGCAAGTTCATAGCTCTTCAGGCATTCATCAGAAAAGAAGAAAAGGCCATCATAAACAGTCTGACTTCACAACTTAAGATCTTAGAGAGTGATCAACAAAAAGGAGCCCAACCCAAGCAGAAAGAAAGAAATAATAAAACTTAGAGCAGAAATCAATGAGATGGAATGTCAAAAAACAATCCAGAAGATCAACGGAAACCAAAAGCTGGTTCTTTGAAAAAAATAAACAAGATTGACAAACCACTTGCAAGACTTGTAAGAAAAGGAAAAAGAGAGAACCCAAATAAATAGAATAAGAAATGAAAACGGAGACATCACAACTGAAAACACAGAAATTCAAAAGATCATCAGAGATTACTGTGAGAGCCTGTATGCCACCGAAACAAGAGAACCTAGAAGAAATGGACAAATTCCTGAATTCCTATAGCTTCATCTATTGAGTTTTTTATTAATAACACTTCTGTTTGAAGTTTTCTTATTTATGCTCTCATTTCCTTCTGTACATTATTGGCTGTTCACATCCCACTATTTCTTTTTATTCTTCTGTATTTTATTGGATATTAATCCCACTCTTTCTTTGAGCTCATTAAACATCCTCATTGCACTGCACACCCTGGTTCCACCTGGGGTGGGAGAGGCCACATGTTTGCACATGTCCTGAGGTCACAGTATCAGTCCTATTCCAATTCTCACACTTCTAAGAAACATAAATGTCTCTTCCCTGCTCACCTGGGTGCTTTATCAGGGCACTTGGGGCTAAATAGGGGTCTTTCTCTTCATTATTGTTCTCACTGCCTAGGAGACTCTTAGAATATTTTTGTATTATAATGAAATGTGGAATGGTGAAGAAATTGTATTGAATCTCACCTATACCTAGAGAGGAAGGCTTCTCTCTGGCTAGAAATTGCTGCCCACCCAGTATCCTGGTCTTTATTGTTATTGTTTTATGCATTAAATATTATGAAACATTATGTAGGTCTGCAACTACACCACCTCCACTTCGCTGATGACATCGTTCTAATAACAGCAAACATTAGCCAAGCGGCACAAATGCTGGCTGACTTCGATCAAGAATGTGGAAAGATAGGTCTACACCTGTATCTCAACAAAACTATGTTTATGAAAAATGAACTAATTCCAGAGGCCCCATTCACGCTCAAAGAACAAACATCTCTGAATGCAGCAGTTATGTGTACCTAGGTCAAGAAGTCAACATGATGAGCGACCTAAAACCTGAGCTGCGCAGAAGGAAGAGAGCGGCATGGAATGTCTTCAAAGGCTTCGAAGAAATAGCTAAAAGGACAAAGAACCTCCCACTCCGGGCACATTTCTTTGACTCCACCATTCTCCCTGCATTAACATACACCTCAGAGACCTGGGTCCTATGAAAGCAGGATGAGAATGGTATCCGAGTCTCCCAAAGAGGAATCAAAAGAGCTATGCTTGGAATATCACGCCTCACTCAAGTGAGAGAAGGAATCTGGATTCTGACCTCCATCGCTATTCCAGAATCAGGGACGCTGTCTCGTTTGCCAAGGCATCGAAAATCAGATGGGCTGGACATGTAATACGATTTGGAGACAACCGCTGGACTAGAGCCGTTACCGACTGGATCCCATGGGATGTCAAAAGATCACGTGGCCACCCACCTACAAGATGGTCAGACTTCCTTGTCAAGACCCTGAAGGAGGGGCCGGAGCGATAGCCTAACGGGTAGGGCATTTGCCTTGCAGCGGCTGGCCCATGCCGGCCCAGATTCTATCCACAGCATCCCATATGGTCCCCGAGCACCACCAGGAGTAATTCCCTGAGTGCAGAGCCAGGAGAAACCCCTGAGCATTGCCGAGTGTGACCCAAAAAGCAAAAAAAAAAAAAAAAACACCCTGAAGGAACGGTTTGAGGCTCTTCATATTCTTGAATCAAACAGATGCTATTGGGCTACACTGGCACGTGATAGGGTCCAATGGAAATGTTACTGCTGCCCGCCGAGCAAATTGATGAATAACGGGATTCAAGTGATCAAGTAATCAAGCATTAAACTTGGTGGGCTATTTTTTTTTTTTTTTGCATTTTCTCAACTGTCTTTTCTGTGACTGCTATGTGGAGGGCACATCTTAATTAGATCCCCTGGATGTCTGAAGAATTAGACTGGCTGTTCCTCTTTTACTTCCTGCCCATTTGCACCCTGTGATGGGTAATATAAGTGTGAGATACATGAGGGATATTTAGGAGAATTATTTTGCTGCTCCTTATGTCAGCCAGGTAGCTAACCATACCTGGAAAGTTGGAGGAGCAAGCAGAGTATCTGAGGTATGTAACTGTATATCTCACAGTGGTATAATAAAGAATCACTTGTATCACTTTTTTCTTCCTGTTCATCATTGTGGTTGCTCGAGCGGACACCAGTAACTCTCCATATGTCCTGTTTCATGCTAGTAGAGCCCAAGGTCATCTGCTTGCTCCAAGAGCATAAAGAGCCTCAAACCATTCCATCAGGTTATAGGAATGAGGTCTGTAATTGTTACTAGTATTTGGCATATCAATACGACATGGGTAGCTTGCCAGGTTCTTCCTTGTAGGTGGCTTACGCTTGTAATCACCTCTGATTTCCAGCATTTATTGATGAACAGCGTGACGCAAGTGGCTGCAGGAGTTGGGCTGTGATCAGCTCATCTGCTGGGTGGACTTCTGACAAGAGAGGAGTCAGGATGTGAAAAATGGCGGCCCTCATAGACTGGGGGATCGTCTGGCTTCTTAGCGGGCTTTTCTGGGGTGGTAGGGCAGGGCTAGAACCTGCCATCCCTCCTGGCGCCTCGTGAGCAGCTGGACACAGGGAGATAGCTGTCCCTCAGGATAGCTGGTGCTCTTGCATGAACCCGAAACCCAGCAGTTTTATCCTGTAAAGCAAATGAATTCTTGGGGCGGAAGCAAAAAGAATAAAAAAAATTAATTTTATAAAACAAGAGGAAAGACCGTCTAAAGGCCACTTTGTCAGTCAGATGAGTTGGGGTGCACCGTGGGGAAGTGTGGCAGGAGTCAAGGGGAAGAGGCAATGCCAGTGACTTTGAAGTCCGTCCACCCCCTCCCAGGTATCTCAGAATCAGCAATCAAGGGAGAAATCTACTCTGCTCCCAGGCATGTCCCTCCCCTCCTCTCCCCTGGGAAATCACAACCTTTCTTGAGTTAACTCAACCCACAAAAAAAGCAGCCCCAGCCCCATCCAGCGATAGCACAGCCATTAGGGCATTTGCCTTGCACGTGTCCAACCCAGGTTCCATCCCCTGACTGGGTCCGATGGCTGGCATCCATATGGTTCCCCAAGCACTGCCAGCAGTAAACCTGACTGCAGAGCCAGGAGTAACCCTTTCTAATAAAGAAAATTCAAATAAAAAGTAAAGATGACCATCTTCATCACTTTTCTCTGCATCCTTGTCATTATCCCAGATTCTAGGTAGCATTATTTAAAGATAGGCTCTCACATTGCTCAGAGGTTTAGAAGTCACTCTCAGTAATTAAGCCATACTCATTTAGCAACTTTCAAGTACACACTATAGTATTATAAACCATAGTAACATTGTTATATATATATTATATATCAAATTCAAGGAATGATTTCTGAGTTCTTTATTCAGTTCCATTGATTTATGCATCCCTTTTTATACAAATACCATATAATACCATCCAATTTTATCCACATTGCAACGAACTGCATACTTCTTCCCTTCCTACCCTCACATAGTATTCCATTGTGTGTATATACCATAACTTCTTGATTCATTCATCTGTTGAGATATACAATTACAAAACTGTTCATAATTAGGTTTCAGTTATGGTATTCCAGCACCTGACCCTCCACCAGTACCTATTTCCTACCACCAATGACCAATGGGCCCTTATTTCCTCCCCCTCACTCAGTCTGTGCCTCTCTCTCTTTCTCTCTCCTTCTCCCTCCCTCCCCTCT
The DNA here is from genome assembly GCA_021461705.1 of Cryptotis parvus. NCBI lineage: Eukaryota > Metazoa > Chordata > Mammalia > Eulipotyphla > Soricidae > Cryptotis > Cryptotis parvus. The sequence continues at coordinate 23,724 of JAJIBD010002216.1, forward strand.
CTTACACATTGTGTCTTGCAATACATACATTTAGGGGTTACCTGTATACCTTGCATATATTGAATGATCAGTTCTAGGACGGTGTTACTGTTTCCAACAGTTATTAGCACCCTGGATCCTTCCTTGTCTTATCTAACCTCTAACTCCCACACTCTTGTAGTAGATTCCACCCACTGACAAGTCCTCTTGGTTAATATTTTTGCCTTGCCTTAGATATTAGTATCATACTATTTTTAATCCCACAAATGAATGCAGTCATTCTATATCTGTCCTTTTCCCCTCTAGCTAATTTCACTAATGATACTCTCCATGTCCATCCCTTTCATAGGAAAATTTCATAATTTCAAAACCATAGTTTTCTTAAGGCAGTATTAAAACATCATATAAAATGCTAGAGACAAGCCTCCATCCCTCCATCAATGTATCTGAATTCCAGTCACTGTATCACTTTATCACTGCCTTCCGTTGTTCATCGATTTGCTCAAGCGGGCACCAGTAACATCTCCATATGTCCTGTTGCAAGCAAGCGTCGCCCAAGGGCATCTGCTTGCTCCAGAGACAGGGAGAGTGTCAAACCATTCATTCATGTCATGGAATTGAAGTCCATAATTGTTACTCATTTTTTGGCATAACAAATAAAACATGGGTAGCTTGCCAGGCTCTGCCATGGTGACGGTATACTCTCAGTAGAGGGCTCTCATCTCGAAGCATTTACTGACGAAACTTATAGGGGAAAGATCAGGTTTCCTATTGGATGGAGCTCTGAGGAACTATGGAGTCTGAATGTTGAGAATGACTGACTGCATAATGTGTGGGTTGCTCTGACTTCTTGCTAGGCTTACTGGGATGACGGGTATCAGTTAGAACCTGTCTAGATCTGTATACAGTGTATAAATGTGAAAGATACAGGGAAGGACCTTATTCTAAAATCAGTATTATCTAAGAATATCGCACGACTCCTTTGGCTGCGTGCCAAGGGAGCTGTGGTTCTAGGGTGTGGGTGGGTCTCTTTCCGGGAAGCTGGCATGGAGGTGGAGGAAAGGGCAGAGCTGAAATCTCTGCTCTGAGTCTGCCCATCATGGTCCTACCCCGCACGTTTGAGTGAACCCCTTGGAGTAATGTTGGACTTGGCCAGGGGGCTGGCCAAGCCCCTTACTGGAGGGCAGCTCCATAGATTGCTTCCATGTGGGACCGGCTGAGCAGCACAGCAGTGGATCTGAGTGGATGGGTCTGGATCTCTTCCAAGGGGTTGACGAGCGGTGGGTCCTGGAGTCAGTGGGTCTCTCTGAATTCCAGTAACCTATTTTTATTCACCACTCTTTTTTTTTTGGAGGGGCTTGTTTTTTGAGGCTCAGGGCCATTCCTGAAACTGCTCAGGTGACAAATAGCAATGTTGGGGTTGAAACTAGTGTTATGGGTGCAGCAACATGCTGGGCAGGTGCCTTAACTTTTTAGTCTCCCCAGCCCTGTCCTTCATTATTAATTCAAGGAAACTTTAAAGGATGCATAGGGGTTTTTTAGTTATTTTTTTGTTTAGATTGAGAAAGTACTGTTGTGTCTCTGAATATGATCAGTTTGCTCTATAAACTTTTTGATACTCCTTTAACATGGGGGTAAGGTACTTGTCTTCCTTGCATCAACCCACATTTGAACCCATGGATTCACATTTGTCCCTGAGTATCACAAGGAGTGATCCCTGAGTATAGAGAAAGGAGATAGCGTGAGAACATCTCTGTGTGTGACCCTAAGACTCATCCTCAAATTAACCATTGAAATAATGACTAAAAAGTATTCTATCTCACCTTATATTCTCTTAATATTAATGGCCAGAGATATTTATATTACTAAAAAGTGATTTAAATAAAATTTAAATTTTATTTTAGAAATTGTGATTTACAATACTATTAATGGTAGGGTTTCATATATTAAACATTTGCAGCATCACACCCTCATGAGACTGTCTGCTACCCTCCACCATTTTCCCTACTGTCCAGCAGCCCTGGTCCAATGCCCCTCCATCTTCACTGCCATGGTAAGCTTCCTACTACAGATCAGTATGGAAAAATAAATGCCCAAAAGGAACAGAATACGTAAATTAAAATAATTTGTTTAAAAGGTAGTTTTACAAGTTGATAGTTGTATGGTAAGACATAAAGTATATCTTCACCCATGTTCCCTTCTGCCCCGTGTTCTCTACCTGTCAGCGTGACAGGCACATTTAAAAAGTTCTGTGATTATAATTTAGATCTCATGTTTTTCAGTGTTACTGAAACTGTGGCTGGATATATACTCTATCAGTCTCCCGTATCACTGGTATAATCAAAGCCCCTGAGCCTTATTACCCATTACATTCCTTTTATTCATCTTGCTCCCACTCCTTAATTTGTTTCCCTTACCAATCCTTCTCTTCCCTGTACTATGGGGTCCAAGTTTACTGGGAATTCTCTGTACTATTTTCCAGAGCAACAGTCAACAGTCCCAACAGCAGTTATTGGAAGTTCCTTTTCAGCACATCACTGCCAATACAGATTGTTCCCACTGTTTTTATATGTGCCATTCTAACTGGTGTGAGATGGTATCTCATTATGTTCTTGATTTGAATTTCCCTAATGATAAGTGATGCTGAGAGAACTTTAAATAATTTTAAGGAACAAAAAATGTTCAGAATATTTACTGACAGGATTTCTTTTTTTTTCTTTTTGGGTCACACCCAGCGATGCTCAGGGGTTTCTGTTGGCTCTGCACTCAGGAATTACTCCTGGCGATGCTCGGGGACCATATGGGATGCCAGGGATCAAACCCAGGCGGTGCATGGGCTGGCCGCGTGCAAGGCAAACGCCCTACCCGCTGGACTATCGCTCTGGCCTACGATTTCTAATAGTACAAATAATTTTGTAAAGATGAAGTGAAAAAATTTAGAGAGTATATGGTTCTATTAAAACTATAAATACTTTCTGATTAAGAGTGTGTTCCATATGACTATTAATTTCAAATTACTGTTTATCATCTCCTTCTTCTCATCTCCATATTTCCCTAAGAGCAGTGATTCACCATATGCTTGTTTGGAGTCAAGACTCAGAAGAAGGAGTGGTTGATTTGCAGTAGTGGGGAGATGCAGAATGGATTAGAAGGGATCCCAAATGGATTCTGCTCCATGGCACTCCACTTTTAGAGTCACTCTTCCAAGTCACTCTTCCAAGTGCTGCCCCTCTACTTCCTCACATGTTGAATTAGATTTTATAACAGCTGCTGAGGGATATGGTTGCCTAAATATGTGGAATGTTTTGTTTGGAATGCTGCTGGTGAAATATTTCGCATTAAGTTTGTAAATCCCCTCCCTCTCGGCTCTCTTCCTTTTTTAACCTGTCCTTTATCTTTAGCCTTTTACTAACTTGATCACTTCAGGATTTTATACTTTGACATCCTGTGGATTCATTAAACGTTTATTACAAGCACCAGAGCTGCATTTAGCATGATGATTAGCTAAAGTATTATTCTGTTTGAGCTAAGTGATGACAGTGTATTTGATTGGTGCCTTGTAATTGTTATTTTAAAATCTAAGTAATGGATTATGATCTCAGAATAGGAACATGATCCAAAAAGAATAATACTAATTAGAACTGTGACTGCTTAGAAGGAAATAAATGGATCCATTGCAGATTATGTGCCTGAGTCCTTTTGGCGCTATAGAGGTGCTTATATCAGTCCTGATGCCCCCAAACTTCTAAGTGCTAGCCTCACTGCAGCGGGAGGTAGATCCAGAGTTTCCAGAAATAACTGGGTACTTTTCTTCATTGAAAAGTATATTTGTGGTCCCCTGTATTGGGAAGTTCTCCGCTGGCATGTCCTGACTGGCTCCTTCAATTCTTTTTCCTCAGTCTTTTTTCTCTCTCTTTCTCTATCTCTCTCAATTTTTTTTTTTGGCTTTTTAAAACCGGTGATGTTCAAAAGATTACTCCTAGATTTGTGCTCAGGAATTGCTCCTGGTGGTGTGCACAAGACCATATGGAATGCCATGTGCAAGACAAATGCCCTACCACTGTACTATTGCTCCAATCCCCACAGTCTTATCTCTTTAGGGAAACGATCTGTGTGGTACAACCATCTCTCCATATCACTGTCTCACACCACATGCACTTGCTTCTTCACTGCAAAACTAATGATTGTTCCCTTAAATATTTGAAAATCTATGCTGTCTCCATGGTACTTTTCTCTTCCTCACTGGACATCAAGTTCGTGAAGAGTAAAAAGGCTACACCTGCCTCCTTTTACTACTGAAGACCTACTGCTTTCCTTGCACTTGGTCATTGAGTGGATATTCTATACGTATTCATGGTTGAATGAATAGAACATTCCCTGATCATCCAGTTTTTTCTGAACCTGTATCAGAATTAGGCTATGCTCTACTCAATATTATTTATGTCCCATATTCTTCTGGTGGTTGAATTTAACCAAGATATGATGACTTTTTCTCAGGCATATGAAAGATCAGAATAAGAAAGTGGCCAACCTCAAGCACAACCAACAGTTAGAAAAGAAGAGAAGAATGCACAGTTACTGGAAGAAGTTCGCAGACGAGAAGATAGCATGGCTGACAACTCACAGCACTTGCAGGTGAGTTCATATTTCCTTGAATCCCTAAAGGATTACAGATCACCTCTCTCTGAAATTTCTTGCTGCTGTGGAGACATTAGGTATAGAAATAGTGAACATGTCTTTGCTTTGAGTACAGAACAAATTATTCTCCGAGGAGCTCATTAGGTCTATTCAAGACAGAGCATTATTTTCAATATGGTGCTTAAAAAACTAATGGTAGAGACTACAATGTTGAAGAGATTCCTTAATTCCTGAACCTCGCCTAAAAAGGTAAGGACTGATTTATGTAGTTGGCAAGAAGCTTAAGGCACAGAAATGTCTTCCTCTTAGAATTATATTTAAGTTGTTTTGGTGTTAACAGAAGGGAAATGTATGTGTATTATCACAGAAGGTATTTGGGAAAGGATGTATTAGACTGATCTCAGATGGTTTACAAAACTCCAAGACTCTGGTTTTGTTTTGTTCAAAACTCAAGACTATGAAACAGATCATTATTCTCTTCTCAGTAGAATACAGTTGTCTTTGAATGGACCGGCCTATCTTGAAACAGACTGAATAACTGAAAACACAATTTTTCCTCATTAACTATTCCTATTTTTGGCAAAGGAGTACTCCCCATATGCTCAATAAAACATTCAAGCTAAAACAGGGTATTTTCTTTGAAGTTCC
>JAJIBD010002217.1:0-49124 GCA_021461705.1 Cryptotis parvus
AAATTGAAACAGTAATTAAAAGTCTGCCCAAACACAAAAGCCCAGGTCCAGATGGGTTCACTGGCGAATTCTACCAAACCTTTAAGGAGGACCTACTGCCAGTCCCTGTTCAAGCTCTTCCAGGAAATAGAAGAAACAGAAACACTCCCAAACAGCTTCTTACGAGGCGCATATCACCCTGATACCCAAAGCAGGGAGAGACAATACAAAGAAGGAAAATTACAGACCAATCTCTCCTTGATGAACACAGATGCTAAGATCTTCAACAAAAATACTAGCAAACAGAATCCAAAGACTCATCAAAAGATCATACATCATGACCAAGTAGGATTCATCCCGGGAATGCAAGGGATGGTTCAACATTCGCAAATCAATCAACATAATACATCACATCAATAAGAGAAAAAATAAAAACCATATGGTCCTATCGATAGATGCAGAAAAAGCATTTGACAAGATCCAGCACCCATTCATGATTAAAACCCTCCAGAAAATGGGAATTGAAGGAAGCTTCCTCAAGATAGTCAAAGTCATCTACCAAAAGCCCACAGCGAGTATCATTCTCAATGGGGAAAAATTGAAAGCCTTCCCCTTAAGATCAGGAACACGACAAGGTTGCCCTCTCTCACCTCTTTTATTCAATATAGTACTGGAGGTACTCGCCATAGCAATCAGAGAAGAAAAGGACATTAAGGGCACCCAGATAGGCAAGGAAGAAATCAAGCTATCATTATTTGCAGATGACATGATATTATATCTAGAGAACCCTAAACTCTCGACCCAAAAACTCTTAGAAACAATAGATAGGTATAGTAGAGTGGCAGGGTACAAAATCAATACCCAAAAAGTCGGTGGCTTTCCTATACACAAATAACGAAAGAGAAGAAAGGGATATTAAGAAATTGATTCCATTCACAATTGTGCCACAGAAAATCAAATACCTAGGAATCAGCTTAACCAAGTGTGTAAAGGATCTATACAAAGAGAACTACAAGACACTGCTTCAAGAAATAAAAGAGGACACGAGGAAATGGAAACACACTCCCTGCTCATGGATGGGGAGAATTAACATTGTTAAGATGGTAATACTCCCTAGAGCGTTGTACAGATTCAATGCGGTTCCTATAAGGATTCCCATGACATTCTTTAAAGAAATTGACCAAACACTTGAAATTCATATGGAATAATAAGCCCCCACGGATAGCTAAAGCAATCCTTGGGAAGAAGAAGATGGGAGGCATCACCTTTCCCAACCTCAAACTGTACTACAAAGCAGCAGTAATTAAAACAGCGTGGTACTGGAATAAAAACAGACCGGTGGACCTATGGAATAGAGTTGAGTATCCTGACACCCACCCTCAAAGACATGATCAGTTAATCTTTGATAAAGGTGCAAAGAGTCCAAACTGGAGTAAGGGAAAGCCTCTTCAACAAGTGGTGCTGGGAAAACTGGACAGCTACATGTAAAAAATGAATTTGGACCTGTGTCTAACACCTTGCACAAAAATCAGTTCAAAATGGATTAAAGATCTCAATGTCAGACCTGAATCCATAAAGTATGTTGAAGAAAATATAGGAAAAACCCTCCACGACATCGATGCTAAAGACATCTTCAAAGGTGAAGCACCATTAGCAAAGCAACTAGAAGAAAAATATAAATATATGGGACTACATGAAACTGAAGAGCTTCTGCACCTCGAAAGAAACAGTGACCAAGATAGAAAGACAGTCGACGGAATGGGAAAGAATATTCACCCAATACCCATCTGATAAGGGGTTAATATCCAGGATATATCAGGCACTGGTACAGCTATATAAAAAAAACAGCCAACCCCATTAGAAAATGGGGAGAGGGGAGATGAACAGAAACTTTGACAAGGAAGAAATCCGAATGGCCAAAAGGCATATGAAAAAATGCTCATCATCACTAATCATCAGAGAGATGCAAATCAAAACAACAATGAGATATCACCTCACACCACAGAGAATAGCCCATATCCAAAGGGTAAAAGCAACAAGTGCTGGCGTGGATGTGGGGAAAAGGGGACTCTCATACACTGTTGGTGGGAATGTCGACTTGTACAACCTTTTTGGAAAACAATATGGACATTCCTCCAAAGACTAGAAATTGAGCTCCCTTTGACCCAGCCATACCGCCTCCTGGGAATATACCCTGGAAAGCCAAAAACGCACAGCGGAAACACAATCCGCACTTTTATTTTCATAGCAGCACTGTTCACAATAGCCAAAACCTGGAAACAACCAGTATGCCCGAGAACTGATGACTGGATAAAGAAACTGTGGTACATCTACACGATGGAATACTATGCAGCTGTCAGAAAAAATGAAGTTATGAAATTTTGCTATAAATGGATGGATATGGAAAGAATCATGTTGAGTGAAATTAGTCAGAAGGAAAGGGAGAGACATAGAATGACTGCATTTATTTGCATGGCATAAATATACTAGGTGATCTTACCAAAAGTGGAAATTACCACAAGCGGGTGGGAGTCAGAGGTTGGTTTAGATAGAGAAAGGAACATGAGTGAATAAATGTCTAAAGTTCTGATGCTAACATAGAACTGAGCATTAAGGACAGACAAAAAATGCAAATGATGGCTTCTAAGTGTAGCGTGAGTGCAACCCACAATGTGTGGGAGAAGGAGGAGAGAGAGAGGAGAGAGGAGAGGAGATAAAAGAACCTGCCATTTAGGCGGGATGTGGGGGGGGGGGAATTGGGGACATTGGTGGTGGGAAATGGGCACTGGTGGAGGGCGGGGTTCTGGAACACTGTGTGACCGAAACCCCCAAGTGTGAACAACGTTGCAATTGTATATCTCACGGTGGTATAATAAAATGTTTAAATAAAAAAAAAAATAAAAAAAAAAAAATAAATACTAAAAAAAAAAAAAAAAAAATACCTAAGGGGCCTGAGGGATGGCACAGCAGGAAGGGCGTTTGCTTTGCATGTGACCAACCTGGGTTTGATCCCTGGTATCCCATATGGTCCCTCCAGGACTGCCAGAATTAACTCCTGAGTGCAGAGCCAGGAGTAACCCCTGAGCATTGCTGGGTGTGATCAAAAAAAAAAAAAAAAATACCTAAGACAAGACTTGCTTTTGCTCTAGAAGATAATGCTTCTTGCCTGCCACATTCCTACAGAATCAACTCTTTAAGCATGACAACTTCCTCAAAATTTATCAGATGCAGTGTTCCAGCACCCATTTCCCTCCACCAATGTCCCATAATCCCTCACCCCCTGCCTGCATCTATGGCAGGCAACTTTCACCTCTCTCCTCTCTCTCTCTCTCTCTCTCTCTCTCTCTTCCTTCTTTTAAACTCTGTGGCTTGCAATAATATAGTTAGTGGTTATCATGTATATCCTTTTTTCCTGGAACACAGTATGACTTAAACCGAACTAAGAATACTCGTGCAATTGTATATCTCATGGTTTGATAATATTTTTTAATTATCATATAATGTTTATACCTAATGAGTGCAAACCATGCTGAATTATGTCCAAATTCATCACAGACCATTACAAAGAACAACTGTCTAAAACCAACACAGTTAAGTTGATTTACTTTCTGAATTTTACCCTGCATCCTGCTAATGGCAAAATGCCACTGCAGATGATGTGAAAAGTAATGTGTCAATATTGTTATCTAAAGTTTACACTTTATAGTCTAGGAAACAAATACAGAAAATAAAGCAAACTGAAATACAAGTGTGAAGTGCTAAGTACTATTTTTTCATTCATTCACATATTCAGCAAATATCCAATACAAAAAGCCCAGTTATAGTGTCCTGTGAGGTACAGAGATGAACCTCATTTCTGTACCTCACAGGACACTATAACTCTCAGGCTCCCAAAAGTTTATAAATCACAGGCTCCCCCAAAAGTTTACAAAGTGAGGCTGCAATCTGTGATGCCCGGAAATAGCCACTGTAAAACATAAAACTGTACAGACAATGTTAGTATCAAGATTTTTTAATTTACTCAGCAAAGCACAGAGCCAAGCTAAGAGTAATCTTACCCTTTTCTTAGAGCAGAATGTCAAACTTGCAATTCATCATTATTCATGATACATTTTAAATTATACACGTCAATTCATATATATGTGATTTTATCTACATTTACAAACTCACCATTTCTCCTTCATTACAGCAGAGTTTCAGGAGTTGAAATTGGAGTCATACAGTGAGATAACAGAGCTACTGTGGAGGAACAGATGAGCCCATGGTAAATCTGCCATAGCCACAAGAGCACTGCCAGAAAACCCAAGACTGAATTTTGATTACCAAGTCGTGGTCATACACAGCACAAGGATGAAAAAGATCATCTTAGAGGCAACTCCTCCAATAAGTAATTTTTTTAAAGAAGTTCCTCCCCAAAGCCAGGGATTAACAGAGTTCCACTACCTTGAGAAAGTGCTGGCCTCCACTTGATCAGAAATCAGCTGAGGGCTGCTCCACTAAATGACTGCTCTGCTCTGTTCTGCTCAAGATAATTAGAGATCAATAAGTTTTGCGTACAGACCCTGGAGTTCCAGGAGCATATGAGGTAAATCTTTCTTGTTTGTTGTTTTTGTTTTAGGGTGACACTGGGCAGTGCTAAGGGCTTACTCCCAGATCTGTACTCAGGGCTTATTTATGGCAGGCTCAGGAGACCAAATAAGGTGCCAAGGATCAAACCCAGTCAGTCTCATGCAAGGCAAACACCCTACCCACTGCACTGCTTTGACTCCAGGACTGACTCTTATCTAAGACTATATTCCAAAAAGGAGGTATACGCTTTATTAATTCCAGAATTAGTTCATCCTAATCACTACAACATTTGGTAAATTCACTGCATTGAATGGAATAAACATTTCCATTACACATTCTAAGGTGCTATGTAACCTAAAGTCTGTATATACATTTGCTAAACTATTTTCTCTTCTGAAAATGAGCATTAAAATGATTTAGTGTGACTTCTATGATAAAGAAATCAGAAAATGTAAACCAATACCAATACCAAAAACTGCAAATGACCTATAAAAGGTAATTAAGTTAGTTTTAAGTTAGTATCCCTAAAAGGTTCTACATATGAACATATCAGTACGTGCAAAGATATATCTGAGAATTTCTTGAATTATACTCCTCTATGCATGTACATAAACACTTTAAAGTAGCAACACTCACCATTATCCTGTCTCAACCAACCACAGAACTGATCAAAATTATTCTCATTTTTAATTAAAACACATCAGAGCAAGAAAGCTTTTAAATGGACATGGGTAAAGAATAATGAAAGGAAGAGGTGCTCCCATTGTGATCACATCACAAAACACATGAAGAATGTAACTAATATAGCTAAGAAAAATGAACAGATATGAATGTATCTAGCTAGGAAACCTAGAAACAAATAACACAGCACATATGGACTAATTTAGTATTTGAAAGAATTCAAAATCAGTAAGAAACACACACACACACACACACACACACACACACACATATATATATATATTTTTTTTTCACTTGTCACTTGTCTTCCCGTTGTTCATCAATTTGCTCAAGCAGGTGCCAGCAATGTCTCCATTCGTTGGGAATGAGGTCCATTAATGTTACTGTTTTTGGCATATTGAATACACCACGGGTAGCTTGCCAGGCTCTGCCATAGCTCTGTGTCATCCAGGGGTCCCAGTCTTTTCTGTGTCATACCATCAACCATCCAGGGTCCACGAGGCAGAGCCCTGGGTGTAGACAAGCCTGTCTCCTGTCTGCCACCTGCCAACACAGCCAGGCACTGAAGCTACACCTGCATCACCTCGAGGGGCCAGAGGCAATTCTCCTATATTCTCACAAATTCCAAATAGTTTCCATGTAAAAATGTTAATACTTAGAACTTACCTAAAGATATTAATAGAAAATTTTTATAATACTGCATTCGGAATGTATAAGCAAGACACAGCCAAGAAGATAAAATCAAAAGACTAAGAAATGACCATGTGAAGAAAGAAGCAAAAACGGTACTTTGGTAAATTTTTAAGTCATAATTGTATTAAGAAGATTAATGGGATATTTATGGAATTTTCTTGGTAAAGTTAACAAACAAAACAAAGAGAAATTTACAATCATCTAGAAGAAATTAGGAAAACAAAACTAATCCAAAGAAGCAACCAATATAGATGAATAAAGAATATAGATTAAAATACAAATGACCTGAATAAACTATGAAAAGATGATTAAGCTCACTTGTAGGTAATCACTAATCATATGTTCCTTCTCAATGATTGATTCAGGGGGCGGAGCGATAGCCCAGCTAGTAGGGCATTTGCCTTGCACGCGGCTGGCCCATGCCGGCCCAGGTTCAATCCCCGGCATCCCATATGGTCCCCTGAGCACCGCCAGGAGTAATTCCTGAGTGCAGAGCCAGGAGAAACCCCTGAGCATCGCCGGGTGTGACCCCCCCCCAAAAAAAAAAAAAAAAAATTAAAAAAATGATTGATTCAGGAAACACAGTTCCAGGATACTTTTCTGAAGAAAGTTTCACACTGAAGACAATATAAATGCAGACAAGAATGTTACCAAAAACAGAATCTTTTAGACAGAATACTGTGGATAATAAGTGCAAAGATCCATAAATTGTATGAAAGACAACTGCATCCAGAAGTCTTGGGATTATATTTTTTTATAGAATCGTCAGAAGTACAGTAGTAACAGACAGAACTATGAACTCTATTCCCTCCCTGACATCTAAAACACTGACTTCTCTCTAAGGTTGGTTCCCTTACCACCCTTAGGCATCAGATGGCTAATGGAAGTAACTGCTGACCTCTTCTCATTCATATACTGTGGGCAGGAACTAGATTTTCTATCTCAGAATCCCTGCATTTTCCTGAAATTTCCAAGAGTTCACTGGCATCAGATAGTTTCTTTTGCATTCCTATAAAACCCACTGACAAACAAAAAAATTGCTGACTCTGAGTGACATCAAGTTCTTCAGGCCTCTGACTACGCAGGGGAAAGGTCAACAAGGCATTAAAAGAGACTGCTTAGAATTGGCAGTGCTAAAGAGAATTCAGGAGCAGCCAGGTTATTCACACAGAAATCACTAAAGGTCCACCCACCAAGTAGTACCTAGATTAGATGCCATCCACCATGCAGGATGCAAAATGCTATCAAAACTCCGGTTAGACCATAATGAAATAACATAGTAAAAATGTTTGATGAAGTATATTTTTAGTTTTATAATTCAATGGAAATCAACAACAAAATTATTTATACCTATAAACTGTAAATAGGTTAACGGAGTGGAAGTTGAGGAAATTAAACTAGTTTTTTGAACCAATACTTCATCATTATGCTTCAAAGAGTCTTTGCAGATAATCATTTCTTAATCAATCTCACATAAAATTCTACCTCAGAAGTATAAATACCTCATATATTTAGTATATTCTTATTATGTGTGTGTATATATTTCACTTTTACATGAAATGAATACACTTTCACACCTCCCCCAGTAAACAAATCTTTGCCTGCTTGGGAGCAATATCACCTTGAAAGATTCGCCCACACACCAAATTACTGAACTTGCAACTTTGCATAGACAGGAAATGTAAGGAAGAATGTCAGTCATATGTTATCATATTTTTCAACCTTACAATAAAATTCATATGCCACATTCATATTCTTAATAAAAACACAGAATAACTATGGCTTAAAAATACGTTTTTTCCTAAATTGGACACCTGCAAAAAAAAATAAAAATGCTACTTGCTTCTTGGACATCAAAATAAAAAAAATATTTGTCAAACATACTCTTCTTCCTCCTCAAAGTAAACTCATGATCCATAGAGAAGTTAATATAGAACTCTCACAGCACTACAAGAAAAACAACCTTTTAAGATAAAATTCAGAGAGGCTGGAGTGATAGTACAGCAGGTAGGGCATTTGACTAGCACACGGCCAACCTGGGTTTAATTCCAGGTGTCACATATGGTCCCTTGAGCATTGCCAGGAGTGATTCCTAAGTGTAAAGGCAGGAGTAACCCTTGAGTATCGCCAGATCTGACCCAAAAAGCAGAGAGAGAGAGAGAGAGAGAGAGAGAGAGATTCAGAGAGGTTGTGATGGTCAAAATATCTGCCAGTTGTGAAATCCTTGCTGTAGCATGAGTTAGAATATCAGATATAAAAGTATAATTGCACTTTGATTGTTTGTCTTCAATCCAGAAGGACCACAATTTGACATGAGGTCAGGCCCCTCATTTTGTTAAAATAAAAAATGAAAATTTTGCAATTATACATGCACGCACACGTGTGTTTGTAAGTAATCTTTCATAAAATAAGAACAAATTGGAAAGAGAACACATTGATTTCTAAAGTTGCCAAGTGCTATAAAGATTACTTATCTATTTTGTTTGGTCATTGCTTCTCCAAGAAATGGATATTATTATCCCCATTTAATGGCTGGAGAGTAAAGTACAATAAAGTAGGATGATTCATCAAGAAATGCGCACTTAATTACTAAGGAGCCTTAATTCCCAGCATTTCTTTCCTTTTCCTAGACTACTTTATATAACTTCTTCCGATCCACTCCTTCTGCTAGAATTTGCAGAGCTAGAAATACAGTAACAAAAAGGCATATGAGGTCCTTGCTATTATGAAGCTTCTATTCGAGAGCAGCAGAGTACAAAAACACATATATAATTGAAATAGTGATAGTGACTACAGAGTAAATAAGAGAGTGTGCTTTGTGTGAGTGGATGCGGGAGAGCTGACCATTTTAGGAAGAATGAAACATCCTGACTGATGTGAAGGAGTAAAATACTCAGACAGAGGTGTAAACCATATTCTTTCCACAAAGAGAATGATAATGCAATGTGTAGGGGAATATAAGCTACTATAATGCATTAACCCTAGAACTTTAGTAATTGGGCCAGAGATACAGTAAGAGACTTTCATTATATGGAAACCTAGCAACACAGTCTCCTGGGCACTAAGGAATGATTCCTGAACACCTGGAGCACCCCCAGGAATACTCCAAACCCATCCACCCCCATACCCCCAAAATACCCGGTACCTTAACACAGTAACTTTTACTCACATTATGAATTCAATACAGGGTCCCAGTGGAGAGCAGCTTTCTAACAACTGAAGATTCAGGGACCTTCCCTCTACCTTGCAGTTTAGTCATAACCCAAGTCTATAGAGTTCTGTGTGTTCAGGGAATGGCTAGTATACTTGCTTTCTAATAACACTAGCTAACAAGTATCATATCATTGGTGAACATGAATCTAGATGGAACTTGACATCCCCTGAAGAACAAACAACCTCAAGACGAAGACTAGTACACAACTGTGTCAGCCCCCTGGCAGATTTGACTCAGAAAATGAAAATAAAAGTCCTGAGGTTGATCATGAGTTCGTAAGAAAGAAATCAGAGGGAAAAGAAACATACTGATACTAGACACAAAGGAGATCTGAAGATTGGTGTATATGTTAAATGTGATATGAAACATGAAGGATGGTTAACCCATTAGACTTTGTCCCCATTCACATTTCTGAAAGTCAACCTTTATTCTAGGTAAAAAATAACTGAATATACTGTTAAAGTTTGAGTTAAGATAAACTGGAGAATCTTTGAGTAAGCAGAATAATGTGTTTAGCACCACATGGGGAGTTAAAGTAGTCACCACACAATCTATAATTTAAAATAGCAGGTGAAATAATTATGGGAGTGGCGAAATCAATGGGCAATTTATATTTGCAAGCTCCTGGAGACTGCTGCTAAATCCATTACCCAAAACCATATCTCTACCCCTCAGTATATTCTGATCCTGACTGCCTGACTAACACCTAAGTGAGGCATATCTGATCTCACTCATTTACATCCATGACATCTAATGTTTTGGATGGGACCACAAGCCTTCCACACAGCTTCCTGTTTGGTCTCTTAGGGCTGGAGCTCCTGGAAGCGTAGTGACTTGACCTTCAGAACAGTCCCAAAGCGAGCACCAGATGAACCTTTTCTAGCCAGACTATATCTCTCCACGCATCCTTAATAATCACTATTACTTCTGTATATAACAATTGGACTGCCCAGAACACTGGATCTCAAGTTTGAGAATATTCAAAGTAGTGCTGGCTCACTCTCTGTTCTTACATAGTTTAACAATCTTTGAATCTGAATGGAAAAGAGACTAGAATATAACCAGTTTTATACAATCTGTCAATCTCAATCTTTCCCTCCTAATACTCTTGACCAAGCCCCCTATTGGTGTTGTTTCTCTGATGAATCCTAACAAAATTAGATTTCATGTTTTTTTTTTTCAAAATCTGACCATCTCATTCATTGCTCTGTATCCTTATGAAACAACATGAAATTAGGTCATCGATACTATGCAGAAACTGGACGAAATTTCTATGTGTTTGGAAACAGTTACTGCTTTTAAGCATAGCAGTGGTTAGTGAAGAAAGCAAGTTCACATTTAAGTCATTTGTCTTTCCAGGATGTTGGGATGTATGTTAAAATTTATCCTCTATAGATCAGTATCTACATGGTCTATAAATATTTTAGAATGCCGAGTCCTTAATCACATTCTTCTTTCTGTAAAAACAGAGCCTTTTATTGTTAATTTATCACAATCTGGTAGTTTCGGAATGGAATGGACTGCAGCAGATTTTCAGATATAGTAAGAAAGTATGGACCCCAAAAAGAAGGAGAGGGAGGAGGAGATGTAGAGTCAGAGGGAGGAAGGGGGACAGGAGTGGGGGGAGAGAACTAGGTTGGGGGTGACAAAGAGAAGAAGGGAGATTAAATAAAAGAGGAAAGAAGAGGGAGAAATAAACAGACAGAATTTACACTCAGTTTATTTTCCTGGGATTTCTTTTCCACTCTGATAAAATTCAAGGAACATGTATGCGTAGTGAGTGTGTTAGTGGATCTGAGATTTGAGTCATTGGAGGGTGATTTTTTACAAGTATTCACTGCATACATGAGAAGGAAGAAAATGCTTAAATTCCACAAGACAAGAAATAACACAACCATAAATATACATTTTCATAGGTGTCATGCCTGGAGTATTCAAAAGGCTCAAGATAACAAAAAGAAAATGTCTGTGTGCCCCAGCCCAGAAAGCAGTCAGACATCAGCAGCAAACACTCCCGTCCAGAACTGGGCCGCTTCCTAAATTAACTCTGCTCCTACGACTTCAGCTCTTCTCCACCCCCTCGTTCCACACTGAATATTTATCCAAAATGTTCCATGTTACATATTTCTAAATGCATTTAAATAGCTTGGAATGTCCTGACTCTACCATACCTGCTAATTACTTTTTGTGTGTCATATGAGAGAGGAAGGAAAAGTATTGATTTGGGATTGCATAACGTTCAGGTTGATCTGAAAACACAGCAAAGTAAATAATGCTCATTATTCTATTTCAGGTTTCATTCAGTATACCTGACTTGCCAAATAGGATGATTAAAAAGTTGGCAAGCACTTTTTAGTTTTACCAAAAATATTAAGGTTTTAATGAGTCTCATCTCTTCCTGCCTAGAAAACATAAGTCATAAATAAAGACTGGATGAAAAAATGTTCTGCTTGCATTTGAGAAACATAAAAAAAAATTTTAAATGCAAGGCTGTAAAAGAACTTAAAACTCTGGTGATATGTTTTATTCTTGCATCTCACAACCACTAGGGCAGAATAAAACTGTGCCATTTTATGTTTGTTATAAACTGTATCATAATATCGGAAAGCCAGTGACTCATGTTCTGGGAAGGAGGGCAAGAGACTCTAAAGCACAATTTAAATGTTCTGCAACTTGACACTTTATCAATTCCAGTAGTATCTTGGGATAAAGAGAGAGAGAGAGAGAGAGAGAGAGAGAGAGACAGAGACAGAGACAGAGACAGAGACAGGACAGAGACAGAGAGAAAGAGAGACTTATACTTCACAAGAGAGTATCAGAAAGGACTGGAAGAGGGTAAAGATTAAAGTCTTCTCAGGCCCCCAGAGATAGATGGAAATAGCTATTACAGGAAAAGCAAGCGCTCTTCTGAGTCCAGATTGTGAAATGTCCACAATTGGCTTGAGGCTTTATTCCTCAAGTGCAGTAGCCATCAAGAACAATGGAAAACAGAGAAAAGGATGGAAACACCTTTAGGGAGACAGTGATCTCCCCACAAGGATGCTTCTCACCCCAGGTATAACTTGAGACTGACGCTCAAGACACATGCTGTAAAGATGGCTGGGAGAGGCCAGTCTTTGAGAATGAAAACAGACTTGTGGAAATCTACCTAGTCACAGGCTGGCAGACGTACCCGCTGCTCCTGGCGTTAGGAGGGGCTTTGGAAAAAAAAGATGGCCTAGAGTCCGGAGCAGTAGCACAGTGGGTAGGCATTTGCCTTGCATGCTACTTACCCGGGTTCGATCCCAGCATCCCATTTGGTCCCCAAGCACTGCCAGGAGTAATTCCTGAGTGCAGAGCCAAGAGTAACCCCTGGGCATCGCCGGGTGTGACCCAAAAAGCAATAAATAAATACATAAATAAATAAATAAATAAATAAATAAATAAATAAAGATAGCCTAGACAATCAGATAAGAGGAAAAGAAGAAAGAAACAGCTGCCCTATAGACCCTTCTATGCAGGCTCCTGAGTCAGAGCTGGGCTAAGGACAACTGTAGAGGACGTCTTTCTCAGGAGACTACAGATGGGACCAAAGAGAGGGAAATGACAGAAAATACCAGACGGGCTGGCTAAAGGGAATATACAGGTATCTTTTGAGGCCCATTAGACCCCTCAAGGGCAAAAATCAAGCCAGTGGGACTAACTGGGGCACTGGCCGCTGAACCGGACTGAACTCACAATTTTGATCACTAACAGGTAATGGTTTTCTTCTAGCCCTCTGCCTCAGTTAGAAAGGGCTTACTCACTCTTCCTAAACACACACACACCCCAATTACTCCAAAAGATGACAATTAACAATTTTAGATCACAAATAACAATTTTAGCCAATTAAGAGAAAGGGGAAAGGAGATAAACGAAGTTCAGCTCTGGGTTTCAGACTGAACAGCTCAGATCAGAGCAAAATGAATGGCATGACTTAAAAAAAAAGTCTAGATAAAAAGTGATGAAATTGAAGGCACTTACTGTCCAATTTCAAGAAGGCAATACATGAAAGGCAAAACAAAACAGATTCATTTCATGCCTGTACCCCAACCGGTAGGGGCCCCACAATCAGCAGTTTGCAGCTGACGAAGATGATTCAAATACATTTATTGCAGGCACCACTGAATGCTCCAGGTGTCTGTGGGGGTGTCTGAAAAGCCCGTGTGTGTACAAGCATCACAGTAGGTACTTCCAGGATGTGAACTGCTAATTGCCCAGATTATTTTTAAACTCTCAATATGCAGGAGGTATTTCATTCCTCATACACATCTAAATTGTTTCTATTTTCTTGTTTCATGACTGGAGGAAGGGAGAAGATGGCAAACACAGGATCCATTGGACAAGGAGAACAATCGTTATTCGGCTGGCCTCAATCCTACCTGAGAAAGTGACTTTTGAGAGACAAGGAAATTCCTCACTGGCAATTTGAATCGGTGCTAACAGGAGCACACATCTTCTACTAATGGAGACCTATAGAAATATGGGGGTGGGAGGGTGGTGCCGAGCAAAAGGGCAGCAGGTAGGGCACTTGCCTTGCACGTTGCCAACCCAGGTTTGATTCCCAAATTCCATATAACTCCCAGAGCACCATCAGGAGTCATCCCTGAGCTCACAGCCAGGAGTAATCCCTAAGCATTTCCAGGTATGGCCCCAAAACAACACAAAAAATTGAACAGATAAGTTTAGGAGTAATGAATGTGGTTTTATATGAGCTTGTATAAACTGTTTATATAAAAATGAGAAACTCACATACAGTGACCTGAAACTTCAAATGATGAATTTGAAATATCAAGTTGTCAAGGTGCCACCTAATTAGTACTGTAAACAGTAGTTGACAACTTGAGCTTTTCATTTTGCTTTTCTCAAGGAAAGATTATGAACATTTTTTTCAATACTTAAAAACAAATCCATTTATGACTCAAGTCACTAACAATATATATTCAAATAAACACACACACTAATGAGAGATTCAAAAACATACAAGATGATTACTGGGTAAATAATTTTCCCAACCCATGGGCTGTTTCTTTTGTGGTGCAAGAAGTGAGTGCTGAAACTAGGTAAATAAGTTCTCAGTACCTACAGTGACAATCACAATGCACAGAAGAAAAGAGCAAGTGAGAGAGAGAAAGAATAAAAGTGCCGTCATAGAAGCAAGCTGGGGCACAGGACAAGGGGACAGGTGGGGTGGGTGGTGGGATGGAAAGTGGGGACACTGGTGATGGTAAATGTACACTGATGAAGGAATGAGCATTGGAATGCTTTATGACTCAAACACAATCGTGAATGATCTTATAACTGTGTATCCCACTGATTTATTTAAAATAAATCAATAAATAAAAATTTTACATTAAAAATAAATGAGCAAAAGATAAAGATATTCCAGGAAAAATGATTCAAAAAGATATAGAGGATATTAAAAAATAGAGAAATCTATTTTTAAAATTGAGAGATTAGCAGAAACGGATTTTTCTAAAAGTAGTCACACCTAGCAGTTCTCAGGTATACAGGTAACTTTCTGCAATCCTCTTGGTAAGCAGCGCTGGGGTTTATCAGACCCACATGCTGGGGTGCTTGGAGGGCCAGTACTGCTACACCCAAAGCAGTGTGTATGATCATGCACTTGGTGCTAGATACAACTCCGAGTCCATGCCAGACATGTGCTCTATCATTTGAGCTATTTCCCCAGCCTTGAATACTGATTTTTGAATGAATGATTCTTTCTAAGAGTCATTCCTTTTAACAGTTCTGTTGTAAGACAGAAAAGAAAAAAATGTTAATAATGGTCACGAGTCATTTTATTCACCGTGAACACACCAGCGAATAAAATGAAATACTTTTCAGATAAAACAGAAATGTTGTGCAACTGATGATATCTATAAATATACAACATCAAGCTGAAGGCAGTAGTTACTTTCCTGTAAAACGATGCTTTTCCTGGTTTAATGCACTCTGACCAGCCCACAAATCAGCAGAGGCATTGTCTGAGTCACAGTTTCTGCAGTATGAAGGAATGGGAAGAATACAGCTTCAGTCTGAATGAATCTCTGCTCTCTCACTGAATCTAGGTCGGCCATAGGTGATTTTCCACCTTCCCTGAACCTGACCACATTCCTCCTGTGGAAAGTGGAACAAGCGGAACTCCTGACAGCACCACCGGAAACAAAATGCCTCAAGTGTGTAGCACACAGCTAAGTGTCCTAACAGGATGGCAGGCTGTGTCCTCCCTCATCTTCGCTTAGTCCCATGTCTGCCTACATCCAAACCAACTTCTGGCAGTGTCAGATATGAATACACTGTGGGGAGGATGGAGGTCACAGGTGGAGAATCCCAATCTCATTGAGTAAACTCGGCAGAATTAAACCAGAAAAAAAAGGCATTTGGAATATTAATCATTTGACCAGCCTTTGGCACTCTAACAGCCGAGCATCACAAAACCTCTTCACAAGTTATATATGCCCCTCATGTTAAAGCAGAGGAGGAAGTTCCTTGGGAAATTAAGGCCAGATGGTATAGCCTTTAAACTTTTGGTCAGGGTTTGGTTTGGATCATAAAATTCTTCTGACTGATACTAGTAGGTGCAATTAACACCACTGTTCAAAAGCAAAAGTAGTATCAAGCAATTTCTGCATTAATGCTTCCCATTCTCATAGACTATTTTTTCCACAAGAGGCCCAAGAGCTTTAATGTTTCTGAATAGCTCCACAAACGAAACAGAACAGAAAACCATTCTGTACCCCAGGGAAGATAGGTAACTGATATTTAATGAATACCAATCTCTCTTGGCCAGAAAGTGAGGATTCTAATGTCCTCTAAACATATAGGTCGGTTTTTTTTTCCGCTACTGTCCCTACTCTTAACTTTCAGCTCCAACTGCAGAAAGCGAGGTCAGACAATAGTAAGCAGGTTATCATTGATTTGATTTAACTTCTGAAATAGCCCAAAATGCAGGGGCTAGAGAGAGATCACGGTGGGAAGGTTGACTGCTTTGCATGTGGCCAACCTGGGTTCAATCCCCAGCATCCTGCAGGGTGCTCCCAGCATTTCCAGGAGTAATGCCTGAGTGCAGAGTCTGAAGTAACCCTTGAACATCACAGGGCATGCCCCAAAAGAAACAAAAGGAAAAGATGAAATAGTCCAAAATTCTTGCATTCAACACACAGAGAAGCAGACTGTCATCTAAAAGAAAGGCCCCCAGACTTCCCTCTTTGAAAAAAAAAAGGCCCCACAATGGGTATTAAGAAAACATCAGGGGTTATAAACACCATTACAATTCCAAGCCCTAAGTCAGAGCTTCACATTTTCACCACTATAGATTACCAACACTCAAATGATTAGTATTATGCTCCTGTTCTTTGGGTACTTTGTAAAGAATTTTATCAGGGCCAGAGAGATTCTTCACTGGCCAGAGAGAGAGTTCACATGCACTTGTCTTGCATGCATGCAGTCAACAAGAGTTCTACTCCCAGTAACTCATATGGTCCTCTGAGCTCTGCAAGGAGTGATCTTTGAGCTCAGAGCCTGAATATGGGTCAAAAACAAAACAAAATTAAAAACTTTATCTTGCCCAAAGGAGATCTGGCATTTATCCTCCTGCTTCCTGGAAGTAATATCTAATCCCTCCTCCCTGCCCAAATGTTATGGTTTAATGAATGTGTTTCTGTTTACCTGGGAACCTTGGGTCACACGTGATCGTGATCATACAACAAAGAGGCTTAGAGTGAGGCTGTGTGGTCAAACTCACTTCCAAAATTCAGGGACATACATAGTCTACCTCAACCAGACTTTTTTGATGTATCCCCATTAATATTCCTGAAATAAACTAGAGTGAGCACAAAATGCTGCAGGGTGTGCTCTACCTAGTCCAGTGCCCAACACCACCTGCTCCCCTCAAATACGACACATCCGAAAAATAAAACCCTATACAGCAGGGCTCAGAAGAACTAGCTGGCAACACTGTGTCTACTGTCACACATCACTACCAGGAAAGTCATGCCCATGCTCCATGGGGGCAGGACAAAGGGAACTCACTGAGAAAACTGTCCTGTCCTTGCTCTCCACACTCTTCTCTTGGTTATCTGGGATATTTTGCCTATACCTATGAGAATAAACACTTTAAGAAAGCTATACATCCTCTGAGGGCATTATTGATCCTAAGGGGAGTCTCTGAGATCTTCGAATTTGCAAGCTGGTGTCAACCCCATAGAATCAGTTTCACGTTGGGTTCCTAACGGACAGAAGACTTTTTTCTCCATTTGTCCAGCTCCACCACTTCCACTGAGTCCAACCCGGTATGAGGAACTAAGGGGCTTGGAAGAAATTGATACCACTTCTGCTGGGCCTCAGGAGAAAGATGATTATCACTGTCCAGGAATGCAGACTATTTTAAGAGCACTGAAAGGCCCTCAAGGCTTAGAAGCAGCTCTTATTGCACTTCTTTGCCAGTTTACTAATTGAAGACATAATCACTGCACTTCCTTTTTACAACCAAGAAGAACAGAGCAGAGGACAGGCCCTCTCCTAGGGCTTTATCAACGATCAAGCACTCTCTATCACCTATTTTTTTAAAAGCAGAATTCTACACTCCTATATCCATTTGCAATACCAGTCACAATATCTAAGATCTTGGAAACATCTCAGGGAACAGAGTCTGAACAATGACATATTCTTAGACTTGGACAAAAAATATATCAATAAACAGTGGGAAAGGTACAGGGAGTACAAGGGGTGGGGATGAATAAATAAGCTGCAGTGACATAGGGGTAGTGGTAACGGGCCTAGAACCTTCGCAACTGGGTGGGGTAACAAAGCCATCCCTTCCTTGTTAGAAGAAATCCTCCTCTCCTTTGTGTTCAAGACCCAGTTGCCTCAACACCTGCCCAGACCCCACCTAATTTCATTAGAATTTATTGCCATGTAAATTCTCCATATGTACATTTTAAGTTGGTGTGAACTTTGGTACTCTATCAAAAACGTTTTGCCCTACTCATCCGCTCTATGAAGAACACAGATGGATGGGAATTCTTCTATGTACCCCAAGACAGCATATATAGAATCTTGTTGGAGAAGTAGGTAGTGTTGGGTGACGCCTTCCTTAGCTTCCAGCTACACTTAGCTTGCAGCCCCTCCCAGATCTGCTAGGGAGGCTTTGAGGCTTTCAAGCTCTGGGTACTAGAAAAGGCCAGAAGACCACTTGAAGTGCTGCATTTCAATAGAGGTATTTACCTACTTTCATGTCTAGATAGCCCAGCCCACAATGGGCCAGGCTGGGAAGTTTTGGCTGGTTTCTATCTATAAAATAAGCTGCAAGAAGAGAGAAGCCTCTCCTTTTTGCCATTTCGGCTTCCCTTGGTGTTTTGCGTCTCCGTCCTCTCCTTTATCTGTTGGGCCTCAACACGTGGTGGCAGCCATCTTGGCCTACATGTGGCTGGAATCTACCTGGGTACCCAGAGTCTGGAGTTTTCCCTGCTCTTGGATGGTTTATCGGAACCTATGATACTAAAGCCCTTTTAAAACTGGGCGCCAGAATCCTGAGTTTTCACCCATTCCCTGCCGGCTTTGGAGGTAGAAGAGAACTCACTTTCTGGTACTGTTGGAGACCCCAGCGGCTCCCGACAGGTAGTCTAAGCTATCCCCTCACATAATACTTTGGGAAAATGAGGCTGATGTGTATAAAGTTGCTTGCCTAATGTAGGACTCAAGCCTTGTCATTGCCAATGTCTTCCCACAGAACAGCACTGCCTGTTCAAGCAGCCAGCACATGTCTCAGTCCAGCAAAACAGGAAATTTCTGCAGAAACAGCTGAATGGGCAAGTAAGACTGTCTAATTCGAATGTGAATGAGATAATCTTTAAACTGACTAGCAGTGACAAAATCCTCACATAGCCAGAATTGTTGACTTGGATGAATGGGGAAGATTCAATAAAAATAAACTGCTAACTTCCTTCTGCTATGAAAAATCCAAGTACTTTCATAAAATCTGAAAGAATCAGGTGCATTAAGAAACAAAACAGCAACCTTTTAAGTTTCTTGTGGATGTTTTAAAAAGAAAGAGAAAACTGCAATGCTCACAGTCTATAGTAAATTTGGGTCAAAGGACCGAGTTTATAGATACAACAGAGATATTTTTGCAGCAATCACACCAAGTGTATGTCCTCTCTTTCTAGTATTATAAATCTGCAAGGGCGGCATTAATAATCTTATTACAAAAATGAAAACATCCCGAGTAAGGTATGTACAGTAGTCAGTACAGAGGGTAGGGTGGTTGCCTTGCAAGTCGCAAAAACTAGGTTCAATCTTCAGCACTCCATATGGTCCCCGAGGCCTGACAGAAGTGGTCTCTGAGGACAGAGCCAGGAGTAAGTCCTAAGCATCACCAGGTATAGCCCCAAAACAAAATCATTCCAAAACGTCAATCAAGTGCAACACAGATATAGAAGTCAACCCTCAAACTCACAAGAATGCCAAAGCCTCCCATATAGGCTTGGCTTTAACCAACATCATAGGACATCCTGACGTGATATGTTTCCAGTCCTGAGAACTTTCCCAGCACACCAATCACCACCTCCAATAAGCAATATCAGGTATGTTAAGATAGAACATTTTTATGCACCACATGGGTCTTTGTTAACCAGGAGCATGACCTACTGGGAAAATATATAGCATATTCATAAAGCATTTTCTGCTCTGGGGCTCTCAAACTGGAGAACAGAAAAAGTTATGTAAATAGTGAAGCTATCAGAAGGACACTATGAACACTGAATGGTGTCAAGGACAATGACATCCTGCTGTTTTCCAGCAGAACATCCTAGCATGGAAGTTGTGTCAGCTGAGAGGAAACCTGGGCCTTCAACCTGAAAAGTCTTTCCGAATAATACCAGTTGAAATGGGTCACCGAAAAAAAAAAAAGGCTAAGTAGAAATCTCAACACTAGCAACTAAATTTTCAAAAGAATCTTCAGACAGCTCATGCAGTTAACATGAATTAAGAAAGATGTGCCTCAATGCACATGACCAATGTCTTCTCATAAAGGGGAAATCTGAACACAGAGACAGACTTGCCCAAAGAGAAAATAACGAGAGCCAGGGAGGGTGCCATGTGAACACAGAGATAGCATTTAATACCCTGTGGCTGTAGATCTGGGAAGTCTGGCACTGATCCTACTAAACAGGTGTCAGGGGGCAACATGGACTGCTCATACCTTGATCTTGGATTTCTCGCCTCCAAACACTAAGATAATAAATCATACTGTTCGAAGCTACCTATTTTGGAGTCCTCTACTTATGGCATTCCTAGGAATACACTGCAAAATTAGGTTTTGGAAGGTTACCACACTGCGATCAATATTCTTTTCTTCTGTATGCATGTAGTGGGGTAGAAGCAGGGGTGTAGGTAAGGAACTGATAAGGGGTGGGTTAGTGAGAGGATAAAAGACTCCCAAGTGGTGGAAGTCCACCAAGGAATTCTCAGCCAATTGGGTCAGAAGTTCAATGCAAGAATTCAAGGATGTGATACTGGAAATCTCCAGAACACCCGCAATGCTCTGGAAATCACAGATTCCCAAAACTGAAGCACTGTATGATTTTTAGTCCCAGTGAGCCCTTCTAAGCAATACCCTGTGTTTCCTATTCAGCCTCCCACACTGCAGAAACATTTTCTAAATGGGATCAAAAGTAAAAGGAGCAGGAGCTCATAACATGCCTTGCATGTATGAAATCCCAAGTTCAAATCTCAAATGCAAATAACACTATCTATCTATCTATCTATCATCTATCATCTATCTATCTATCTATCTATCTATCTATCTATCTATCTATCTATCTATCTATCTATCTATCTATCTATCTGTCTGTCTATCCATCCATCCATCCATCCATCCATCCATCCATCCATCCATCCATCTATCTATCTATCATCTATCTATCTATCTATCTATCTATCTATCTATCTATCTATCTATCATCTATCTACCTATCTATCTATCTATCTATCTATCATCTATCTATCTATCTATCATCTATCTATCTATCTACCTATCTATCTATCTATCTATCTATCTATCTATCATCTATCTATCATCTATCTACCTATCTATTATCTATCTATCTATCTATCTATCTATCTATTTATCTACGACTTTTTGGGGTCACACCCAGCAATGCTAAGGAGTTACCCCTGGTTCTGTGCTCAGGAATTGTTCATGGCGGTGCTTGGGGACCTTATGGGATGCTGGGGATCGATGGATATAGAGCAAGCAGCAATGAGTAAAATCACCCCGGTTTCAACATGGAACAACTAAATGTCCTGCACAATATTCAGAGAGCAAGGCAATGGACCAAGCTATGTTATGACCCAAAGTTAGAGAGCAAGTTCACTGACAAGCTCTGTTCTGACCCAAAGATAAGCAGTAGAACAACAGGACCCTGAGGGGATTTGGAATGATCAATCTGGTGAGAGGAATGCATTCTGGGTTTATGGTGTGATATCCCTAAGAAAGGCCACCCTACAAATGTAAGCCTGGTTGTAGATAGATGTCTGCCTCCCTTACTGTTTGTACAAAAATAACAGCAAATTTATTGAAATGATTGTTTGCCAGCCTAAGATGAGAGAAAACAATGCCTGTAGCCCCCAGTGCGCTGGGTATGGCTCCCTGGTGGTTTTGCCCTAGTGTGTATGTGTGTGTGAGTGTGTGTGTGTGTGTGTGTGTGTGTTTAGTTGGATGAGGAGTATGTGGAGAAAAAATTAAAGCCTTACATTTTCTAGAACTGGTGCTCCTGCCTCTTTGTCCACTGGCCAGAGGGGACAGTTGTCAGCCCTAAACACAACCAGAAAATCCGTGAGACTCCAATATCTGTTGGGACCCCAATCAGCCCCAACTGCTGGAAGAAGCAATCCAGAGAAAACTAACTCCTCTCCACCACCAAAATCCTTTCCAATCACAACTCAAAGTTCAAAACGAGGTTTATGGTGAACAAGATGGTGTTAATCAGGAGATTCAGGTACGTGAAGAGAACTTGGTCAAACTATTCTCTTCTTTTTTAATTGTTTAGTTTGGATGCAATACATGGCATTGTTCAGGGTGTATCCATGGCTCTGCCCTCAGGAATCACTTCTGGTAGGGACTGAGGTACCTTATGTAGTGCTGGAGTCTCAACCAGGTTGGCCGTATGCAAGGTAAATGCTTTACCTGCTCCTTAAACTAATTTTTTTCAAAGAAGTTTCTTACCATTAAGCAAATACAATAGGTTCAGTATGTTTTATGCTTGTTTTTATGTTTATTTATTTAATAAAACATACACATATACACATACTTCCTTCTTATAATTACAGTGCAGAAAATTAAAAACTGACTTTCCAGTGTGTGAAATGCCCCAAGCCCACCCTTGAGTGTATTTCCTCTGCCAGGTCTCAGATGTTGCCATGAGCACTCAAGACAGTTGAGTACAATTAAGTGCAGAGAATTAAGTGCAAGGATAGCACCTTTTCCACCTGGGTTTCACTAGATGGTTCTGTTACCAAGAAAATACCATTACTTTATCATAAAGGCACAGACCAAATTAGTGTTTCTCTCTTTCACCTTGGCTTTTTAGTCTGTGAACCACATGAAACGTGGTAAGGGCTATGGTAACAAAGTACCCTAGAGAGGTGACTTAAATAATGCACATTTATTGTATCACAGGTCTAGAGATTGGAAATTTGAGATATAGCAGGTTGATTTCTTCCACATACTCTGAGTTTTTAGATAACTCTCCTAGCTTCTGGCAGTGTGTTGGCAGTCTTTGTTGCTTGTGGATATATTACATTGTTCTGTGACTTCCACACCTGCAGCTCTCTCACTGTGCTCCTCAAATGTCCCCATTTCATTGCGCTAAGAGTCATTATCAGATGAGGGGTGCACCCAACCCCACTGAGAAACTCATCTTACATTAATTATACTGGTCATACCCCCACTTCTGAAGAAATCCCAATCTGAATTACTAGAGGTGAAACTTCAGCCTATGATTTAGAGGGTAATGGGGAGGCACTGGGGAAGCGCAAGTGGACCCCTTGACACCATCCCCTACTGCACAACCATAAAAAGGTTTATTCAAATGTACTTATATAAAGATTTTCAAGTACAAGATTATTCTTGTTTTAGAGCAAAAATATAATGTGTTCTATAAAACACCAATGGCTCAATTCCCAGAATACATTTGTGGTGGAAAAAAAAATCACAGTTTAGAACATGGAAATAAAGATAAAATTTAACTCAGCAATGCTAAAAGAAGTGCTATGGTTAGGGTCTAACTAACTTTATCCTTCATTCAAGGAATCATAACAAATTAGTATTAGGCTAGACTTTGGAGACTTTTAAATAAAGAAGCAAGAAAAGCAAATATGTTATACAACTCTTTCAGTAATTAAAAACAGAGACCAGTAAGAGAGTCCACAGGGCTACAGAGCAACTAAAGTACAGCCTGCATCATACCCTGAGGTGGACCCCCAGCCCTGCATAGCCCCCCAGAAGCAGTAACCCCAGCAACTGGGGTTGAAGCAGCATTGCATCCCCGGGTTGAGCCCTGGAGCATTAGGCCCATACTGAGCATCACTTGATCACTTGATCACTTGATCACTTGAATCGGTTATTCATCGATTTGCTCGAGTGGGCACCAGTAACATTTCCATTGGACCCTATCACGTGCCAATGTAGCCCAGTGGCATCTGGTTGATACTGGTTCAGTATCACCAGATACTGAGTATCACTAGGAATAAACCCAAAGACCCCTGGACACTGTTTTAAGAGCTACTAATCCCTCCCCCACAAAATACACACACACACACACACACACACAAGAGAGAGAGAGAGAGGAATTAAAGACTACCACAGAGATAAAATACTTAACATAAACCAAGATAAGGGCCACTTCAACAACTGAGATGCTGAGATCACTTCACTTGTATCACTTGACCCATTGTTCATCAATTTGCTGGAGCGGGCACCAGTAACATCTCCATATGTCCTGTCCTATGCTAGCCTAGCCCAAGGGCATCTTCTTACTCCAGAAAGACAAGAACCTCAAACCATCTGTTCAGGTCGTGGAATGAGGTCTATATTGTTACTGGTTTTTGGCATATCAAATACGACATGGGAACTTGCCAGGCTCTGCTGGGCAGGTAGTATACTCTTGGTAGTAGGCTCTCAGTTTGTACATTTAGATGCTGAGATAAAGATTCAAATTCAAATTTATAGGCCAACTTAAAAGGTGCTTGCTTTGCCCACAACTAAGAAGCTTTTGGTCCCTGGAACTGCTTATGGTCCCCTGAGCACAGTCAGGAGCATCACAGTGTATAGCTGTAAAACAAAACAAATAATTAGATTGGAATTTGTTTCAGGAAAAGCAAAGTCACTGAGAAGGATATGAGTTAAAAAAAATCTCTTTGGAGATGATGATTTTGATGAGGCCGTGAGACTACGTGACCTAGGAGAGGCTGGGCCGTAATATATCCACAAGCAACGCTGGGTCATCCCAGTGAGGGTTTGACCCCAGCACCTTGGAATCCGGATACAACCAGGGCTGCTGTTAGGAAGTGGAAATGAGGCTTACAATGAGAGAAGTCAGAATCCAGCCAGGGGCTCAGGAAAACATCATGCCAGACTGTGAAATTGGTCTTTATGTCACAGTATTGGCAGTGAATGTACTTCCATAACCTCTGAGTAATTTTCATTTGAGATTTAAAGCCTAAGATGCATAGAGAGTTTCATTCATCATAATATTCAAATTCATCCTCTCTGATGCACTGTCACCTTTGTTTTAAGGTCTATGCAAGACCAGCATGATATTTTATCTTTCACTCTTGCCATTACAGATGAGGGATAATAATGTCTTGATTTTCCTAACCTTACTAACATTTACAAGGCATTTATTTTTTATTTTTGAGACACACTCAGCAATGCTCATGGATTGATTCCTCACTTCTTGCATTGCTGAACGGATCAGATGTGTTCTGGAGATGGAACTGGGGTTGGCCAACTGCAAAGCAAGCACCCTGCCTCCAATACAATCTCCCTGGTCGCAGTTTTATAACTATATTTACCTCTCATTTACCTTTAGGTTCAACAGTTTTCAGGTAAAATGCTTCCATTCAGAGAAAAATTTCTCACTTTCTGAATTTTTTTTTTGGCTTTTTGGGTCACACCAGCGAAGCTCAGGGGGTTCTCTGGCAGTGCTCAGGGGACCATATGCGATGCCGGGGATCGAACCCTGGCCGGCATGGGCGGCTGCGTGCAAGGCAAATGCCCTACCTGCTAGTCTATCACTCCAGCCCTGAACTTAATTTTTTATTCATTACATTTTTTGGCAATCAAATTAAGTTTTCTTTTATTCTATAAATAAAAATATATAGCATAGGGCGGAGCGATAGCCCAGCGGGTAGTGTATTTGCCTTGCACGCGGCCGGCCTGTGCTGGCCCGGGTTCGATCCCTGGCATCCCATATGGTCTCCGAGCACGGCCAGGAGTAATTCCTGAGTGCAGAGCCAGGAGTAGCCCCCTGAGCATCGCTGGGTGTGACCCAAAAAGCAAAAAAAAAAAAATATATATATATATATATATATATATATATATATATATATATATATATATATATTTATCTATATATCGCATAAAAAAGTCTTGAGATTTTCACATAATAATTTTTAAAATTGTCTTTTAACTTTATAGTTTTTTGTTTTGCTTCATTTGAGGGCTACAACTGGCAGGACTTAGCACTTAGTCCTGGCTCTGTTCTCAGGGGATCACTCCTAGCAGGGCTTAGAGGACCTTATGGGATTCTGGGGACTGAACTTGGGTTGGCTGCATACAAGGCAAGTGCCTTACCCACTGTACTAAATACCCAGTGCCTATAGTTAAAGGTTATTTTTTTATTTTAGCTTGCCAGTGAACCAGATGTTTCTAAATATATATAAGCTGAGGCCTGAGAAATAAGACAAGAATTAAAATGTCAGCTTTGCACATGGATAACCCCAAACTGCACCCTCATTGTCCCCAAGAGGGACCTTCTTGTTTCTTTATTTACAAATGAGAATGAAATGAGCCCTAAGCATAGTCACAGGAGTAGTCCTTGAGTATTGCTGGGGCGTTCCCCCTCCCCCTAATTCCAAAATGGAAGAAATACTATGAAATAAAGAATATGTAAGTGGGTGATACACTGTGGTTCTTTGTATATCATAAATTTTGTGTTGTCTTGTCAACCAGATTTGTTTTCTCTGCTTACTTCTAAGAGATTGCTAAATCTCCTGTGATCTGAAGTCAAAACCACAGATGGATGCCAACAAGTCCTATCTGGTAGAAAAAGCCACATTTACTGTGGCTCTACTGGATGGATGTGAAAACTTCTACCTCCCAAAGCCACCACGATTCTCTAGTGCCACAGTCTCAGCTTCCACTCCTGAAGACCATGCAGGGGTGACGGGGTGACAGGTTAGGCTCAGTCTGGCTCTCACTCCTCTTCAAAGTAATCACCCCTCCCCACACCCCACACAATCCCTATTTCCCGCCCATCTTGGAGGTGCAATACGTGAGTGAAGGTAGATTATTTTAATTACTAGCAGTAAGGGGTGGGGAGATGTAAAGCATTTATGGTCCATGCTTTGCATGTGACTAACCCAGGTTCAATTCCCAGTACATCATCCTCTGAGCATTCCTAGATGCAGCCCTGAAGACCCCAAGCACTGTGGGAGTGAACTGAACAACCCTGGCATCACAGGGTCCCAAACAGTGTCACATTCTCTGGTCTTTACATTGAACTGCAAGCTTGACTGGCCAAGATTGCTGGTGGGGTCCTTGGATCTCTTGAACACCACTTGAGATGTCTAAGTAAGAGGCCGAGGAAGTAGTACAGGGCTCATACCATTGCCTGCAAGCAGTGAAATGCCACTGCATGTGACTCCTCTGAGCATGGCCAGTACTGATCCCTGAGCACAGAGCCAGGAATAAATCCTGAGCACCACTGATAGTGACCCAAAAAGCAAAAGCAAAAAAGACAAAAAAGGGTGTTACGGAAAGAAAATGAATACTGGGAAATAGATAACTATTCTTAGCATCCTGAAAGACGCTAACATCAATATTAAAATTTTTAATATAAAAATTGTGTGACTGTGGAAGATAGTACAATTGATAGGGCACTTGACTTGCATATGACCAACCTGGGTTTGATGTCAGCATCTGTTATGGTCCACTGCCAGGACTAATTCCTGAACACAGAGCCAGGAGTAAAACCTTAGCTTCACCAGGTGTGGCCCAGAAACAAAACAAAATAAACAAAAGACCTTTATAAAAGTGATATTAATATATTTATACTATTAAATTATGAATTCTCAGTAGACAAATTCTAAGTAATTGGTACTTTTATATTTGACAAAGATATAATTCTACATTGAACATGTATTGACTATCTATAGAGAGCTACTATTGGCATATAGTCTGTTTGATTCCATTGGTTATTAACAAAGCTAGAGAGATAAGGAGGCTGAAGCACCTCAGGGACTTGGTATTGATTTAGTTGAGTTTGGAAACTTGAAAGAGCTTTAACTTCAAAGCTTATAATTAAAATAAAAATCTCAAAGATGTAGCCAAAATTTGCAAAAGAAAGGGAATTTTCACAGAAAATGACAGTAGTTATGGACTGATAACAGGTGTTTCTCCACCTAATTATGAAAAAAGTATAACATTTAAGAACCAATTCAAATTCATTTAAAAAAGAGACTATTGCTATAAAGAGTGATACAGCAAAAGCTGTGGATATACATTTTTTTCAGTAAAGGTGTAGCATCTGTAGTTTATAACATGCCTGTTCTGCTGGCACAGGCAGAACACCTCTTTTTCAAGAACATTCACAAAGGAGCAATGAAACCCTGAAACACTGAAATATTTCTCATGTGTACAAAAAAACAGCAAAAACATACTTGATGCCCTAGAAATTTTGATCCTGGGTAGGAGTCTTCACTTTGTAAACTAATCTCAGAGAAATTCTATCCTCTGAATTATTCATCTCTGCAAAGATAAATCTTCCTACACTAAGCATATATTTCAAAGTACAGGAATAACTCATGAAATTTTAAGCCTGCAAAGAAATGGTGTGGAGGAGAAGAATGAGAAAAGCTAACTTTGACGAAATAGCTTTTGAAACATAGTCTTTTGCTGGAAGACAGTAAAAAAATAGTCTGATTTACTGTTCTGATTGGTTTTTCACTATTTTTTTCCCCACCAAGCAAAGTTAATGCAGGAGCCCAATACACAAAATTATGAAGGCTAAACTCTGCGGTTCAAAAGTTGGTTAGACTATGAAAAAAAATGTCTTTTAAATCCATTTCCAAACCCAAGTACTATGTCCTGCATTAATTCAAGACTGCTGTCTCCAAAAGTTTTCAGACTGAAAAGATGGACATGTGGGGATCCATTATTTGTTATAACTTCCCAAAGCTCTCCAGCCCCTTCAGTTATATCAGCTTCACATAACTGATAAAAACAAGCAGTTTTGTTTTAAGAGAACATATATCCTGACAAAAAGAGTCTAATTTTATTCTAGCCCTCCTACATGACA
This sequence comes from Cryptotis parvus, assembly GCA_021461705.1. NCBI lineage: Eukaryota > Metazoa > Chordata > Mammalia > Eulipotyphla > Soricidae > Cryptotis > Cryptotis parvus. Next base: position 28,738 of record JAJIBD010002217.1, read on the forward strand.
TGAACTATTTTACACATTTACAGTTTCATTCATAATATTTCCTCTAAATTAATATATGCATAGAGAGAAAGTAATGTAAGTTGTCTAAAATCATTCATTAGATTCGCTTCTCTACGTCAAAGTGAAAATTTAAACTCAGGCACACAAATATAAAATTATTTTAATGAAATTTAGTTTATTCTTCCCTCTATCAATTTCTAGGTGGTAAAGAAGTGATTAATAAGCCTAATCTGCCATGGGAGACTCAATGGCATAGATGCATAATATCTCCCAAAAAGGCATCTTCCCATTTCATATTCTCCAGTAGTCACAAGTGAAAATTATGAACTGTGGTGGTAAAGTCTAGAAATAGAATTGTCTCTTGTGCATGCTGTTAATAGAGTATGTAACAACATGGGTGAAAGTAATTTGGCATTGTATATCTTTCTCATCTTGAATTCCCTGCAGTATCATTTTAACTTTTAAAGCTTCATTTTATTTTTACAGTGCATCTTAGAGAATACATAATGAGGTAAGAATTATATGTCTATTGTAACTTCATAAATGAAAAGGTAAAAGCTCATATATCATAGGCACACATGGGAGAACTTCAAGCAACATCCATTAATAAAATGAGGAGATGCTCATCAGAATTAAAATGTGATGAAGTACAGAATGGGTACCTCAAAAATATTAGATTTTGATCTAATATCAGACAATCTGCTGTATGTTCTTCAAGATCCCATCTCCAATTTGCTGTAATACTACAATGCTCAGTTTTAGGTATGCAATTTGACAACCAGTAGTGGACTACATTTTCTAATCTTCCTTGCAAGAAGACCTGACAGCGTATAAGAATATAAACTAGTGTACTTCAAAACAAAATTTAAAAAAAATCAGATGGAAGAGCAATTAACAAACAGAAGAATTGAACAAAACTACGATGAATTATAACTAAAATAATTAACAGAACACTCTACCCAATAATACCAGATACACAAGGAACCATCTCCAGAATAGAAAACATGGTAAGCTTCAAAACAGATATTAATAAACTTAAAATTAACATCATTGTGAGTAGCTTTTCAGAGCCTGATATAAAAAATATATCTAGAAGACTATGGCGAAAGGAAAAGCAACAGAATACAATAAATAGGTGTTCATTAAACAGCACACTTCCTTGTGCACACTGCTGGTCATTAGGCTAACTGCAATAAGCCTCTTTCATTCTCCCCTCCCCACCCCTGTCCTCAAACATAAACACAAACATACACACACAAAACTGCATTATTTCACTACAGCATTCAACTGGGAAACAGAAAGCATAATGGAAGTTTCCCAGGGCTGTACAGAGGGAAAAGGAAGTTAGCTGGAATTATCTTGTTACACAGTTTTGAAAGATGCAATAGTCTAGAGATTCGCTGCACAGCAATGTGCACATCATTGCCACCAACGTACTGTCTACCCCAAATAAAATAGTAAGACTTGTTTTCAGTTTACCACACTAAAATGTGCATGTCACCTTAGAATTTTTCTTATCCTTCTGCATTTCCAGAGCATACAGATAGTTGAAGCACTAGCCACCATTGGAGACCATGAAGACAAAGCAGAGTAAGAGGTACAAAGACAAAAGTTTACAACCCGCATATGAAGCAGAACCAGAATAAGCCCCTAGTCGCCTTAAATATTAACTGAGATGTGCTTTCTTTTACATGTTTCTATTGCAATTCACTCCTAATTTCCTATTCCCAACTCTCTGCTGTCTATACTATCCACTCTCATCCTTGCTTATACAGGCAATTAAACAAGCCTATCTCTGGGCTTCTTTTCTAGCTCATTTATAATGTTTGCTGAATATTTGTATAAAACAAAAATTGATAGATTAGTGGTCTTTATTAGTGGTCTACATCCATCTTCAATATCTATCACTAAGATACCTCTCCACACCCATCTGACTCTATTTTCCCCTTGCAACTATTAGGTTCAAAGTTCCAATCATAGTTCAGACGACAGTTTCCTGAATTCCCCAGACTATTGTTCTACCTGAAGATTTAAACAAGTTGTTCTCCTCTTTAATTCCTTTTCAATTCAACACCAAAACAATGTTCTATTCTAGTTGATTTTTAATATATATTTATTTTAAATTAAGGCATGGTCATTTGTAAAGTTGTTCATAATAGCATTAATTTGGCATACAATGTTGCCACCTCAATCCCATCACAGGTGTCCCTAGGGTCCAAGTAATTCCCTAGCCTGCCCCTTTGACAGGCATATAACAAATTTATTTCATCTTACTTACTCTAACAGAACTTTAGGAAATGGCAAATAGTTAAATCAACAAACGTCAATTTCTAGTGATTGCTATATTATTTTACCGATATAAACAAGGAATTTCAAATCATTTAATATAATAGAGTATACTGCATAGTCTCATTTCCATAGGGAAGTCTTCATTCAAGTACCCAAAACAATTTTGACATCTATTAAAATGTCAGTTCCAACATCAAGCCTTCTCAGCTGTCAGAGGGAAGTATTTCTTTTCTCCTCTATAAAACAGCTATGTTTTTTTATTTTTATAGAACTTAATATAAGTGATCATAACTGATATGCTTCTACTGATTTCAATTTATACTGTGGATATGGGGCTGCTATAAATAAAACACCCCCTAGAGCTGTGCAAATGGACTGAGGAGTGGCCCACAGATACACTGAGCAATGCTGGGCAGATTCCCCTCAAACTGAATTAAAATACATCAAAATTTAAGTACTACAAGGAAAGAGCCAGAAAACTTGAGATGCTAGCGACTGATTTCAAAAGAAATCAAATGAAATTACTGAATTTAGATAGACTTCTCAGGAAGGTCCCTTGGAGAAGGTAAACCTCCAAAGAAATGTGAAAGTGTGAGAAGATTTAAAGTAGATCTTAAATAATGAAAAGCATATATAAAATCCTGAGTCCAAAATACTCAGAGTGTCCAGGAATAGCCAGTTAGAGTAAGGGATTAGGGAGGGTCTTCCATCAAAAGTAGAAAAGATAAAGTTCCCAGATGTCAGAAAATGATGTAACAATTAAAGAGATTGGAGTGTAGACAGAGAATACATATTTTCATTCTTAACATACAAGAAGTCATTACAGGACTTAAGAAAATGGAAATATGAGCTGATTTCGGTTGTTATTAGAAATAACTCTGTAAGAGAGAGAACAGAATATGTGCAAAGGGTCAGTGAATGAGAAATCCTAAGGTCGTGCAGTATCTACTACTCATGGATGAGACCGCAATGAAAATGAGGATGAAATTTGTCTTTATTTCCGATTGCAATGGAACATAATAAAGACCATACAGAATCATATTTAACTCATCAGCACCTATTTCTGATGTAGGATGTATATGGAATCAAATAAGAGAATCATACCTCCTCAAATTAAAAATGTCTTAATATTTAAAGTAAAATGGAGTTATATACGCTTATTCAAAAGTCAAACACTGAGGCTCCTCTCCTTATTTTCTTCTACTCTCCTTTTCTTCTATGTTCCCCTAATTTACTGCTCCTAATCCCATTTTTCTTCTCTATGATTTTATTTTTCAAATTACTTTGGCACTCAGACACTTATAAAGGCAGAGAAAGAATCTACAAAGGATTTTTATACTTTTAAAGAATCACATGCTGTGTTATCCTGGCGAAACAGACAGATGAAAAGAGCATGAACTTTGCCGTGCCCTGGAATTATACCAACTTGCTGTGAAGAGAGGTTAACCACTGGGAGGAAATGAATTGTTAAGCAATAAATGCATCTAGGAAACAGAATACAGGGTTTCTGGAGACTGAAGCTTAAAACTATCCACATACTAGATGAAAATTAGGGAATTTGTGAATTTCAATATAATGAAAGATATTTATTTTCAGGACAATTATGCTTCATAAATGTTTACTGATTCAGTTATTTAAATTCATTTGAAGTTTTAAAAATTGAGTATTTTCCAAAAAAAAAATGTCAAAGCAAGTCTTTAGGCAGATCATCCCACTACTGAGATTGTATCAAAGCCAAAACATGGGAAGGTGATTATTTCTCTAAAGAGCTTCCTTCCTTTTGTTACTGAAAACTGACCACAAGACTACAGATAAGACAACAGTGATCATTATAACAAATTTGGCAGTTCAACCCATCTAAATAGAACATATTTCTTAGAGGTTTTCAGCTAATTAAACCTACCTTTTGCTAACCCACACTCATCCTAATGTGAAAATACGCATTGCAAATTAAACTAAGAGTTATCATCTGGTGGCTTCTAATATTGCTTAGGGAATTACTCATCACTAATTATTCATACAATGAATAGAAATCCATTGGGTAATTTTTCCCAAAGTGAAATATTAATATCTAAGGGAACACGGGAGTATACTGCCTAACTCGTATTTACAGATGATTATACTGTTCCAAATAAGTCCGTATGTTCTAAAGAATGGAAAGATGCTAACTTCCTAATTATTTAGAAATCTGTGTATTAAATCAAAACACTCTTGGATATTTCAAATCAGAAATTGGTCACATTTTACTTACTGAATTTAAAAGCCTTAATAAGTACACAAAAGAAAGCATATATAATAAATATGGCTATATTTAAATCATTTGGGTGAGATAAATAGAAATGCATTGTTTTCATCTCTTGATTATATTGGAGTAAGACATCTTATTCCAATATCTTAAATTATTTCAGAAATTTAGTTACATCATGTCTCAAGGAGAAAGAACCTTTTTTTGAACACTTATAATACTAAGCACATACAGAAACCAAAATACAAAAAAAGGATGAAAATCAGCAAAAACATAAATAAATAACCTAATGTCCCAATCCAAATTTACTTAAAATTTGACTCTAAATTTGCATAAGTGCAGCACAATGGTTCATTACCTAAAAGGTCAGAAAAACATAGAAAAAAATTTTATCCATAGTAGTTTGATTAGCTGAGCCATTTCCGGCAGATTTATCATCCTCAAAATTACCATCTCTCCAGTAAAGTGAGCTCAAGGAGAAGGAGATACATTTCCATTGTTGTATGATAGAAGCTCTATGCGTGTCACAGCAATTACCTCAGGGGAGTGTCCGATGCTCACAGAGAATGACAGACTAGAAGGAAATGCAAAATTCAAGCGTAGATGAAATGATGGCAAAGAAAGAACCACTACGGTGTTTAATGAACAATGCTACAACTATTCATTACGCCTCTTCTCCAGCTGATCATTAAGCTTTCAGCACTGTTTATGCAACAGAAAAGGAAATGTTGACTCAAGATTTCATACACTTAGTATTCACACAAAGAAGAAACCATGAAGAGTATAATCTGCAATTACAGTACCTGCTGAAACTGGATCGCTGTCACTGAACCTAGTTATTAGTTGCTGCAAAGTGCTGTCAAACGCTCTACAACTTTTGAATTTGGGATCTGCCTGGAAGATCGTTTTAGATACACTGAAGAGCTTATTAATTGAAAATAAATAAAATTAGTTAAGTAATATTAGTTCAGAAAATGATGCTAACTAGTAGCTTTGAAATTCTAAAAATCTAATGGTAAATAAATCTTGTTTTATTATCTACAATTTAGAGAATTTCAAAAAGACAAATTAGTCTGCCACTACATTCAAACATCGTCATCATACAATATTATAGAATGATATGATTAAGTGTTTTCTGGGTGAACAAAATAACATATATAATTCATGGATACAAACCTCACTTCTAGCAGACCTTGGCTGGCCCATAAACTGCTCAGTTAAATGCACCAAATTCATTAATGTAATATTTTTACTTTGATGAGCTACTGGCGCTAAACTCTAACCTGTGTTTTGGTTCCTGATACCTAAGGAAGAGGCTAAATCTTTGAAACTTTTCAAATAATACATATGCCTCTACTATATATGAACCCCTTTGGTTCACCTTCAAGTCCATATAAATACAGTGAGATGATTCAAGATGGATCTGATCAAGATAAAGGATTACAAGATTATCAAACTGAGGTTAAATCTCAGCTTCTCCAGGGAGAGGGAATGGCTGCACGTAGTTTACCCATGGACTCAATGCGCAGTCAGTAGTGCCTATGTAATGAAAATCTAACTGGAGGAGAACAGCACACTAGCAGAGCATTACCTAGCATGTGGCTCACCCAGGGTTCACTTGGCTGAGCCCATTATGAATAATTACTGAATGCAGAGCCAGGAATAACTCCTGAACATGGCTAGTATAGCCACCAAAAATGAAAATGCAACTGAAAAAAAACATTATCATGAGCTGGAGACACAGTACATCATGGAGGGGCACTTGTCTTGGACACAGTCAACATAGGGGTTGCTGCCTACCACATAAAGCCCACACTCAAATCCCACCAGGGTATATAGCACAGAGCCTATAGTAAGTCCTGATCCTGGCTGGGTGTTGTCCCCATATAAACAAAATCTGAATAGCAAAGTCAATAATCCCCAAATAAGCATTAGGTCTAGTGAATTAGAAACGAGATGCATGAGTAAGGAGAATCTAGGGTATAGTGGAAAGTCTCTTTTATCTGTAAGTGGCTAATGTGAATAAAACTTGAAAACATTACCTGATTAGGCATTTATTATATAAATTTCTTTGTTAGATAAAATTTCTTAGTTCTGATTTCTGAAATATATTCCTTAAAGGGACCCAGTTAAACATATAGTTCAGTTCCAATTATTCATTGTTATTACCTGATAGACTTTTTTTCTTTTTTTGCTCTTTGGATCACACCTGGCAATGCTCACGGGTTACTCCTGGCTCTGTACCAGGAATTATCTCTGGTAGTGCTCCGGGAACTATAGGAGATGCTGGGCATAGAACCTGGGTCAGCCGCATGCAAGGAAAATGCTCTACCCATTATCTTATCACTCCAGCCTCCTGGTAGATTTTTATAAACAAAAACTGCTCTAATTTTTCCACTTGACAAGCCCATGTTCTCTCTTGAATGTATCTTGCTCGCTCTTTCTCTCATGTTTCTCTAAATTTCCTCCAGTAAAAATTATTTTGCTTCACTATTCATAGTTTCTTTGCTGCTGTTTTCCTCCTGCGCAGCTCAGGTTTTAGGTCGTTCATCATGTTGACTTCTCTACCGAGGTACACATAACTGCTGCATTCAGAGATGTCTGTTCCATTGAGAGAGAATGGGGCCTCTGGAACTGGCTCATTTTTCATGAACATAGTTTTGCTGAGATTCAACTGTAGACCTATCTTCAAAAGCATAGAAGAAATAGCTAAAAAAGACAAAAAACCTCCAGCTCTGGGCACATCTCTTCAATTCCACCATTCTCCCTGCATTAACATATGCCTCAGAGACCTGGGCCCTACGAAGCAGGATGAGAATGCTATTAGGGTCTCCCAAAGAGGAATCGAAAGAGCTATGCTTGGAATATCACGCCTCACTCAATTGAAAGAAGGAAGCTCCAACCTCTGTCACTGTTCCAGAGTCAGGACGCTGTCTCGTTTGCCAAGGAATCGAAAATTAGATGGGCTGGACATGTAATGCAATTTGGAGAAGACCCCTGGACTAGAGCTGTTACCGACTGGATCCCATGGGATGTCAAAAGATCACGTGGCCCTCACCTACAAGATGGTCAGACTTCTTCGTCAAGACCTTGAACAAACGGTTTGAGGCTCTTCGTATTCCTGAAGCAACCAGATGCCATTGTGCTACACTGGCACGAGATAGGGTCAAATGGAAATATTACTGGTGCCTGCTCGAGCAAATCAATGAATAATGGGATGTCAAGTGATCAAGTGATTCATAGTTTCAACCAAAACATTAACAACCATACTTATTCAAAGAGAAAATGAGGCATTTTGGGATGACTGCATTTATTTTTATAAAAAAGAATACAAGCTACAAACTGCTCTTTTGCTTGTTTCTAATATAAATGAACAATTGACACAAATCATTTCAGAAATTATATCTTTTTATTTATAATTTTTAAATAAAGTGGTCTATAACAGAGATAATTAGGAAATTTCCAAAGTTATTTTGATGCTGCATATAATACTGTAATGAAATTCTGCTAGAGAAAAATCTTAGGTACAGAGTTTGATATAAAAGATGATTTTAAATATTATTTCAAAAACATTAAATATAAATTTTTAGATGAAAATGAAATAGTAATTTTAAATTACCTTCCTAAAAAGAGGGATACCATTTCACTTATGACCTCACTGTAGACCTCACTGCAGAGCTTTGACTCATTTTTGCCATTCTAGCAATTCATTCTTTCATTATCCAACTTTGAGGTGGATTAGAAGATCAGGGAGAGAAGGAGGAATCATACTAGTCCTACTTCATACTTAGATAATTTGAGAACAATTCCTGGTAAATCGTGAGCTTTCATGCTTTAAAGCCTGGTTATTAAAAATGCATGATGTATTTCATATAGCCATTTTTCAAATAGTTTAATATCTCAGCTAAAATCAATATTAGGTTTTTAAAAGACTTTAGCATTCTTTCTCAACTCTTGCTTTGCAATGGGGAGCATCTAAGGGAACTGACAGAACTATAAAAAAGAGGATGGAAAGTGAAAATTTGAATCAACCCTCATTGCCTGTGAGGACTGGCACTGGGATTCCATGCAAAGCTCTCTATGTGGCACTGCTGTGCAGAGAGTTAAAAACAAACGCTGGCGGTGCATAGTAAATGACAGAAATCACATCATCTGTTAGTAACAAACAGAATTTGTGTAAGAAAGTGATTAAGCATATATAAATGTTCCCTGGGTTATTATGAGGTCCCATATTTTAATTTTTTAAATTCAATCTTTGAATCCAAGGTACAATTTACTTGCTAAAACTCATTGTTGGAGAAAACTATAAATACAAAAGCCAAGTTCCCATTATTTATAATATACTTACAGCCTTTATTATTCTTATAAAAATACCGATCTTTTAGCAATGGCTGTCTATCTTACTAGAAATGCTTCCCACGGAATGTTTTCAGTACTGTGATTCATTAATTTATCCCTTCCACAAATGTTTATTGAGTACCCACTAGAGACCACTGACTACTCTGAGAATGTAGGATAGAGCATTGAATTGAAGTTGAATTGGCTTCTGTGGCACTTACACTACTACAAAGATAATTAATTATACCTAGCAAAAGAAATGGCTAAAATCCAAAACACTGTCAATATGGAATGCTAGTAAGGATGTGGAATAGGAACTCTCTTACAAACCAATGGTAGGAATAGAAATGGCATCACTACTTGGAAAGATAGCTTGAAATTTACTACCTATCTGTACTTACTCTTATGATACAACTTTCATGCTCCTTTGTATTAACGAAAGTGATATAAAAACATACATACACAGACATACACACAGAGTACACAAATATTTATTCATAATAGTCTTATTCATCCTTTCCAGCATCTGTGAATAACTATGATGTGCAAAAAGACAAAGTGAATATATATTGACAGAAACGAGTCTGAAAAGTCTACCAACTATATTGCTCTAATCCAGGGAGAATAACAATACTATTGTGGTAAGAAAAAATGGCTGCTGGAGACTAACACAGTGGAGGAGGGAGTGACAGATCAGTAACGAGATCATGAGGTAATGGCACTCCTCTGTAATCTTTAGCAGATACAGGATATTAAGCATTTATTAAATCCAGGGAGCTGGAGTTAATAAACACAACTAGTAAACTCATGGAAACCAATAATCTGTTAATAATTATAACAAGTGCAGCATATTAGTAAAATACATGACTTTGGGGTAAGCAAATACTGGAATACAGAGAATTTTGTTATTATGTATTGGGTTTGGGGCACACCTTAAAGTTCTCAGAGATTATCCATGAAGCTGTGCTCAGACTCACTCTTGGAGGGGTTTGAAGGACCATATCTGGAGCCAGAGGATCAACACTAGATTGGCCACATGCAAGGCCAAAGCCTACTCACTGTACTATTATTCCTATTCCAGATACATGTATGTAATTTTTCTGCAATTTGTGACCACTTGCTTCTGTCAATATAAAGTCTATTCATTTAGATGACTAAACATTATGCTCCTAAACTCACATTAATATCTTATTATATAATACATGGCATACTTCACTTTAGCTTTTATTAATTTATAATTGGTATGTGATATTAAAGTTTGGGGTTTCAGTTTCACACTATTCCATGCATAGACCTCACTGCTCCCACCATTGTTCTAGCACCATTCCAGTAACAAATAAAGTACTCCAATCATTTCTTTACCTCTTCTTACTTCTGTAACCATAAATTTACACTTAGTCTGGATAAACTGATATAATTTTAGTTTGTATTGATGAAATATCAGTTCATTTTAACCTTAAGTTGATCCTCAAGATGGATGATACTCACTTCTAGTATCAGGGATTGTTCATTTCTACAAAAGATATTCTTTTTAGGATTACACTAGGTCCACCTTTAAATTTTAATATGTTGCAATTTTAACTATGTTTAATTCTTCTTTATATGAAAAATAAACATTGTAATTGATAGAAGTTGAGAATTAAGTTCATGGAAAAGTAAAAACAGAATGGAAGGCTAAATTGGTATTCAGCGCTCTAACCATTTTTTTGATCAGCTCTGGAGACATGTTTTGGGTCAAATCCAGAGTTGTTAAATGATATATGGCAAACTAATTTTATAGTTGGTAAAGAAAGAAATGCAAAATTCTCTGTCGATTTATTTTCATCTCTGGCTACAGTAACAACAATGGCTTAATCATCAATTATAATCTCTTCAGTAAGTTTTATTCCAAAGCCATTACTTTACAATATTATTGCCACAAGCGGTGCTATAAAATCCAAAGCACATTAGCCCTTTGTATACTTTATTTGATTAAATTGTCACAATTTCTCCTCCAACTAAATATTTTTATCTCATTTATACACTTACAGAGATTCATAGCAGTTAAAACACTTTTGCCTAAAGCCATAAACTACTAAGTGGCAGAGTCAGGCACATCTGAAAATTAAACCTGAGGATCCTATAACTTCAGGGACTCTTTTCTTTCCAATACTCAGCTTTGCACATAAATCAGCTTTGTATGTTTCTTTGTTTATAAATGTAATCTGAAAATTGATCTGGGAAGATAGGAATTAATAAATAGGATTGACACAACAAAAAAAAACAAGAAACAAACATAAAAATCTGAAACAAGGTGAGCTGTATAAATTATACAAACACTGGCAAACCTTTTATATATTCTAAAATTAGTAGAATCCTTAGGTAAAAATAAATTTTACTATATAAAATGCCCTCCATTATATAGGAAAATACAGCAATATAAAAACGAACCCTATATTCCCTCCTCTAAAAGTATGAATTATGACCCGTTTTTCTACAGATTTTTTTTAAGAATTGTAAAATGGGTAGAAATGGCATCTGCATCCCAATCTCACTGCTGTTTAATCAATGGTCGTTTTTTCTTGTAGTTGAATGTGGTCTTTCAGCAGATATCTCTCTTGGAGTCATTGTAATTTTGGCCTCTTCACCTTTCAGGAGAGAGCTATACAAAAGAATCATCACCTCTCCCTGATGTTTAATCAGTGCTCAGCATGCTAAGGTCCTTTTATGAAAGCTCACTGGCAGGAAATCAAAGGCCTTTCTTCCAAACAATAAAACATGAAACAGAGGGATCCATCTGTCAATCAAGATAGATTTTTCTTTAAAATACAAAAAAAAACCACCCTCAAAGAATAAAAAGCTTTCACACTAATTAATATCCATTAAAGCTCCTACCAGTTTAAAAGCTTGAACAAAGTCAAGAATCCCCATCTAATTCAAATCGAGAAGGTGCTTTTACAGGACTCATCTGGACTGACAAGAGAAAGTACTTACCTAAGAAAAGACTAGGATAACAAATTCCAATTTTCTTTCCATATTTGCAAACAGAACCTCAGTATGTCAGACCTTGCAATTTTCCTTAAATATGATGTAATCAGTTATTCAGAATCAGCCCCAACTTTATGCAACATATATGGTGGAAATATGGTTCTTTTTCTTGCTTTGTAACAGTGTACAGTCAATTGGAATTCAATTTCTTGAAAGAGATACAGGTCAGACAATCTTTCATTCATACATAATCCAAGATAGTCAACTGGATCAAAAAACACCTTTACGTTGGGCCTTATTTCCCTATAAGCAATATTTCCTAAATGGTTATCTAATCCTTACCACATAGTTCTCAGGATAGGTCATTCTATCTTTGGACAGCCCCCTTCATCATTCTAGTATGTGCCAATGTAATTGGTGGTAAGAGCTATGTGCAATGTATTTGGGGATCTCATTACCCAGACATCATTTCCTTCAAATTATGGCTTGTAGACTGAGGCAGTGGCTCAGTGGAGAATGTATTCCCTGCATGTATGAGACCCTGGGCTTGATTTCAATACCAGGAGAAAAGAAAGTATGAGTTAAAAATGAGTTGAAAGAGATACCCAGGGATACCAGAGGGTAGCTGTGGAAATCTTAAAAAAAATAACATGCTGTTGAGATATAGCATACAGAGACGATGTTCTTAAGCTGGCAGCACACAGATGAAGAAAACTAAAGCTTGTAAGTATTGCTCTGAAGCTTGGGAAAGCAGGAGAGAAACAACAGCTGACAGATGGAAAGAGGATGGGTCCAGCCGATGAAGACCACTCTGGCTGCCCCACCATATACTCCAACTTGGTAAACCAAACAGAGATGTCTCCACAAAGGTGGGTACTACAGTCAGTGGTTTTTATGTGTCAAATTTCTAATCCGAAATTTGAGTGTTAAATTTCTAAACCAAAAAAAGATAAAAAGCAATCCTCTGTTTTGGGCATCATAAATAATAAAACCACACATCTAAGGATAAAAGTTCATGTTGTTTCCTAAAATGTTAATTCCCAATAATAACTAAAGGCATTAGGAAATGTGAATAGGTCAATAATCACCAAAACATATCCCAGGACATTTAAAACGTGGCATGTGGCTAACACTGGTTTAATCTCTAATGCCAAATAAAGTTCTCCAGCACTCCAAGAAGTGATCCGTGAGCACAGAGACAATAGTAAGCCCTGAGCACTGTCCTGTGTGATCAACCCCCCCCCCCCCGCCAAAAATTATATAGATACACATGCCTGTGAAACAAAGGCATTAATTCTACTGTAAAAAAAATACATTTTAGAACATTCCTCAAAAAAACTAGAAACTGAGTTTCCTTTTGACCCAGTAATACCACTCCTGGGAATATACCCTGAGGGTCTGTTGGGTGACACACCCTACTGAACCTTAGCCTCCAGCCAGCTACACTTAGCTTATGTGGAGAGCTGGTCCCTGCCTTTGGGGAATCTCTGGAGCAGACACAATAGAAGTTTCAGCAGATGGTCTGATTTCAAAATTTTATATGGCATAATTTTTTTTTTATCATGAATGTCACTTGCCCCAGATCAATATTCTGTTCCCACGGGTCCCTGAAAGGGACATACATGTAGATATCCCAAGAGTACTTGGCCATGTTGGATCAATTAATGTAATCAATTCTCCTAGTTCAGAGACATGCCAGTGAGACTCCAGGCAAACTAACGTGACTCTGACTCTAAAGGTAATGCCAAAGTGCATTATTGTGATGGATTTTGGACCTTAGTGGGATCCAGAGTCTGCGATCTGCTAGCTACATATTCATGGTAAAAAGTATTACTGCCATTTTCTACAAATTACATTCTGGACTGTTTTCCCTGTTAAGAGATGCAGCCCCTCTTCTCTCTGCTAGGGAGATTTTAGCCTCTGGAAATCAGCTCTGCCTTTTGTAACTCTTGAGTCATAGGTTCACCTAACGATCTACATTTCAAAAGGGCCATTTACCTGGCTACATCTCTAGATAGCCCAACCCAAGATGGGCTGGGCTAGAAGATTTTGGTGGTTTTCAGTATTTAAAAGAAGTTAGGATAAGACAAAGAAGGGGCCTTTTGCCATTTTGGCTTCCCTTGGTGTTTTCCCTCTCTCTGTCCTCTCTGTTCTCTGTTGGGCTTTAACACGTGCTGGCTGCCATCTTGGCCTACACATGGCCGGGGCCCAGCCAGGAACGCAGAGTCCAGAGCTTTTTCCTATTCTTGGATTGTATATCAGAACCTGTTATAGTAAAGCCTTTTAAAACTGTGCCGGATTCCTGAGTTTTCATCTCATGCCCCGCCAGTTTTGGAGGTAGAAGGGAACTCGCATCCTGGTATTGTTGGGGACTCCAGCTGGCTCCCGACAGGGTCCAAAAACACACAGCAGAAACACTATCCACAATTTTATGTTCATTGTAACACTATTCACAATAATCATAATGTGGAAACAACCTGAGTGCCTTGAACAGACGATTGTATAAAAAAACTATTTTTTTTTTCAATCCGGCCCAGGTATGCTGACTCTCAGACATGGGGCAGAGCTACTACTTGCTCTCCCTGTGTCCAGCCACTCATGAGGCGCCCGGGAGGCATGGGTGGGTTCTAGCCCTGGCCTGCCACCCAGCAGAGCCTCACAACAAGCCAGAGCGACCCCCGCCCCCTACTCCATGGGGGCCGCCATCTTCCACATCCGGACTTCCCTCTCTTCACAACTCCACTCAGGAGACCAGATCACAGCCCGGCTCGCGTGGCCTGAATAAATGCTTTATTTAGAGGTGACTACAAGAGTATGCCACCCACAGGGCAAGCCTGGCAAAGCTGCCCGTGCCATATTTGATATGCCAAATACCAGTAACATTTATATTAGATCATTCCCATGACCTAATATAATGGTTTGAGGCTCTTTATGTTCCTGGAGCAGGCGAGACGCCTTTGGGTTCTACTAGCATGAGACAGGACATATGGAGATATTACTGGTACCCGCTCTAGCAAATAGATGATGAAAGGGAAGATGAAGTGATAGTGTTAGTGATGGCACATCTACACAATTGAATACTATGCAGCTATTAGGAAAAATATCAAGTCCTGAAATTTGCCTATAATTGGATGAAACATGGAGAGTTTCATACTGATTGAAATGAGACAGAAGGAGATATAGAATGACATCATTCATTTGTGGGATATAAAAAAATAGTATGATACTAAAATCAAAGGTTACAGAAAACAGGCCAGGACTACATGTGAATGGTTGGAATCTGCCACAAGTGTATTTGGGACAGAGGGTAGGTAAGACAGTGGTCAGTTTGAAAATAACCATTTGAAATAGTAACTCTAGGCTAGAACTTAGTATTAAAAGTAGGTAAAGGGATATACATGATAACCCCGCACTGTCTGTATTGCAACTCACAAAACATAAAAGGAAACAGAGAGTGATAGTGAGAGAGAGAGAGAGAGAGAGAAGAGAGAGAGAGTGAAAAAAAAAAACAGAGAGGGGGGTTGTAAGGGGAAATAGGAGGAAACAAGGAACACTAGTGCTGGGAAATGAGCTCTGGTACAGGGATGGGTGTTGGAACACTGTATGACTGAGACCCAATCATGAACTGCTTTGTAATGGTCTATTACATAGTGATTCAATAATAAATAAATAAATAAATAAATAAATAAATAAATAAATAAATAAATAAATAAATAAATAAATAAATGACTGCAGACATGGAGCAGAGCTGCTACTGGCTCTCCCTGTGACCAGCCGCTCACGAGGCGCCCGGGAGGGATGGTGGGTTCTAGCCCTGGCCCACCATCCCAGCAGAGCCTCGCAAAACAAGCCAGACGATCCCCCACTCCATGAGGGCCTCCATTTTCCACATCCGGACTTCTCTCTCGTCAGACCTCCACCCAGCAGACCAGCCTATCAGCGGGCGCGTGGTTCATCAATAAATGCTGGACTTAGAGATGACTACAAGAGTATGCTACCTGCACGGCAGAGCCTGGCAAGCTACCCGTGTTGTATTTGATATATATATGCCAAATACCAGTAACAATTATAGACCTCATTCCGGAATGGATTGAGGCTCTTTATGTTCCTGGAGCAAGCAGATGCCTTGGGCTCTACTAGCATGAGACAGGACATATGGAGATGTTACTGGGGCCCGCTCGAGCAAATCGATGATGAATGGGAAGACAGTGATACAGTGATACTGTGAAATAAATAAATAAATAATACATTTTAGAAAATACATGAAAATTTTATTTAAATGTAATTTTCAATATACAGTAGTCCAGGAAAACTCCTAGTTTAAGTTCAAACAACAAATGATCTCCAATGATCACAAAGTCTTTGAATTATTTCAAAATTTACTCCAAACTTAAAACATCCATTGAAACAGAAACATTAAACATTTTCCTTAATATTATACTGGATAATTTAATAACAGATATGCCATTTAAATACAGTAGAAATAAAATAAGAACAAAAATAAAACATCCATTGAAACAGAAACATTAAACATTTTCCTTAATATTATACTGGATAATTTAAAATTAGATGCCATTTAAATACAGTAAATAAAATAAAAACATAATACAAACACTTAGAAATGTATAAAGTAAGGCTTCATTATGTAAAATAAAGTACAATTCAAATAAAATACAAATTAAAGACAAATAATACAATAAAATACAAGTAAAAGAAAGGATAATAATAAACTACTATATTATATGGTGAAATTTTACAAAAAATTCCATTTCCTAATTTTATATAATTATCATTCCAATCAAAGTTCCTCTAGATTTCCTATTTTGGTTATGACTAATAAGTCTGTTTCACATGAAATGTATGAGTGGTATCAACTATTAGGTATTAAAAATTCATCTTAACATTGCAGTATATGCCAAAAAGGAATAGAGAGACTAATAAACTGTGTCTATAAACAGTAAAAATTATACAGTGGAGTCTGTATTCTCATCAAAATGATTTAGGAAAGATTAAATTTTAAAAGTAAAATGCAATCAAAAGTAAAAATGCAATCATAAAATACTAAGCAAAAAATACAAGATACATTTGAAAATTAGGGAACAGAAATTATATTCTCAGCAAGTCACAAAAAAAAAGAAAATGAAGTATGAGATTAAACTTGAGGGAAAATATCCAAAAAATTATGGAACTAAAAGCACTTGACATCTATGGCAGAGATGAAGAACCTACTAGTTATGCGCTATATTCAGATTTACCTCATAAAAGAACGTAGAAATACTTTGAACTAAATATGGAGGGGTCTGAGTGACAGTACACTGGGGAGGATATTTGTTTTGCACATACCAACCTGAGGTTCCATCCCTGGCATCCCATAAGGTCCCCCAAGCGCCACCAGGAGTAATTCTTGAGTTCAGAGCCAAGTAACCTCGGAGCATCACTGGATGTGACCCAAAAAGCAAAAAAAAATAAGTCTTTAAAAACGTGAAATAAATCTGGAAAAAAGTCATGAGTAAATACATCATAAAGCATCACAAATGTTAGCTGACTTCGACAGAGAATGTGGAAAGATAGGTCTACAGCTGAATCTCAACAAAACTATGTTCATGAAAAGTGAACTAGTTCCAGAGGCCCCATTCTCTCTCAATGGAGCAAACATATCAGAATGCGGCAGTTATGTGTACCTAGGTTAAGAACCCAACATGATGAACAACCTAAACCTGAGCTGCACAGGAGGAAGAGAACAGCACAGAATGCCTTCTGAGCATCAAAGAAATAGCTAAAAGGACAAAGAACCTCCGGCTCTGGGCACATCTCTTCAATTCCACCATTCGTTCTCCCTGCATTAATATATGCATCAGAGACCTGGGCCCTATGAAAGCAGGATGAGAATGCTATTCGGGTCTTCCAAAGAGGAATCGAAAGAGCTATGCCTGGAATATCATGCTTCACTCAAGTGAGAGAAGGAAACTAGAGCTCTGACCCACGTCACTGTTCCAGAGTCAGGGACACTGTCTGTTTGCCAAGGCGTTGAAAATCAGATGGACTGGACATGTAATGTGATTTGGAGACAACCGCTGGACTAGAGCCATTACCGACTGGATCCTATGGAATGTCAAAAAATCACGTGGCTGCCCACCTACAAGATGGTCAGACTTCTTCGTCAAAACCATGAACCAACAGTTTGAGGCTCTTCATATTCCTGAAGCAACCAGATGCCATTGGGCTACACTGGCACGTGATAGGGTCAACGGAAATGTTACTGGTGCCCGCTCCAGTAAATTGATGAACAACAGGATGTTTAGTGATCAAATAAATCATAATTAAGAAAATAATAAAAATACAAACATGAGAAACTAAGGTTGATTTGTAATTAAATTAACATGGTAATATAATAAATTCAATTTTCTTGCCATCAAGAAGTAATGCTTTTTTTACTTATTTTATTCATGAGAAGTCTGAAGGAGGCCTAAGGGTTCAAAAAGTACTCTCAGATATTTCCATTTGAAAAATTTGAAAATTTCCATTCTACCAAGGCCATTTAGATATCAAAAGAACAACAAATGTTCATACTATTTCACTACAAAATACGCATTTCTAAAATGGCCTGTGGGGGGGGGGGGAAGGTGTTTTTAAAGTAAATAGCTGTAGATCTGGAAATGGGGACCCTCCCAACACCTGTGTTGCCTGTGGAAGGCCCAGTGGTCTCAAAACCTGGTCTACTGATGTGCCAGGTATCCCATCACATTTACCATCACATTTGCCTGTGCACACCCAAGTCAACCTGAAGAATCTGCCATCGGTACTCATCAATACACTGGCTCGGCTATGCACTCGCTACCTGTCCAAATGCAAGGTGCCCTCCAAATGGAAAACCAGCAAAACGGTTCTATTGTTCAAGAAGGGAGACATACATGACATTGGCAACTATTGCCCCATCTGCCTGTTATCTGTCATCTACAAGTTGTTCACTCGAGTCATCCTGAACAGGATTAGCAGAACATTAGATGAAGGACAACCATGCGAGCAAGCTGGCTTCCGAAAAGGATTCAGCACAATCGACCTTATCCACATGGTAACCAAGCTCATTGAAGTTTGTAGGGAGTTCAAGATGCCACTCTGTCTCACGTTCATAGATTTAAAGAAAGCCTTTGATTCTGTGGACACTGAAGAGGTCATCAAAGCCCTAGCCAAACATCAAGATCATTTGTGAGCTGTATTAAGGATTCACCACCAGGATCTCACCATTCTACAAAAAGAAGTGATCATCAATGGGCAGGAGGGGGTGGGGTACATTGGTGGTGGAAATGGGGCACTGATGGAGGGATGGGTGCTGGAATACTGTATTATCAAGAACCAATTATGAACACCTTTGTATTTGTATGTCTCACGGTGGTATAAAAAAATTTAAAAAGAAAATAGAAAAAAAAGAGGGGTTCAGCAGGGGTGATACCATTTCACCAAAACTCTTCAGCGCCACCCTTGAGAACATCATGCGACAACTATTAAATGGGAAGGAATGGGAGTGAAGATAGAAGGTCGGCAACTATACCACCTCCGCTTCGCTGGTGACATCGCTCTAATAACACCAAACATTAGCCAAGCAGCACAAATGCTGGCTGACTTTGACAGAGAATGTGGAAAGATAGGTCTACAGTTGAATCTCAACAAAACTATTTTCATGAAAATTGAACTAGTTCCAAAGGCCCCATTCACTCTCAGTGGAAAAGACATCTCTGAATGAAGCAGTTATGTGTACCTAGGTCGAGAAGTCAACATGATGAATGACCTAAAACCTGAGCTGCGCAGGGAGGAAGAGAGCAGCACGGAATACTTCCAAAGCATCGAAGAAATAGCTAAAAAGACAAAGAACCTCTGGCTCTGGGCACATCTCTTCAACTCCACCGTTTTTCCCTGCATTAACATACGCCTCAGAGACCTGGGCCCTACAAAAGCAGAATGAGATTGCTATTCAGGTCTCCCAAAGAGGAATCGAAAGAGCTATGCTTGGAATATCACACCTTACTCAAGTGAAAGAAGGAATCCAAGCTCCGACCTCCGTCGCTGTTCCAGAGTCAGGGACACTGTCTTGTTCGCCGAGGCACTGAAAATAAGTTGGGCTGGACATGTAATGCGATTTGGAGATGACCCCTGGACTAGAGCTGTTACTGACTGGATCCCACGGCATGTCAAAAGATCACGTGGCCGCCCACCTACAATATGGTCAGACTTCTTCACCAAGACCCTGAACGAACGGTTTGAGGCTCTTCATATTCCTGAAGCAATCAGATGCCATTGGGCTACACGGGCATGTGATAGGGTCAAATGGAAATGTTGCTGGCGCCCTCTCAAGCAAATTGATGAATAACAGGATGTCAAGTGATCAAGTAAGCCTGTGACTGAAGGTAGTTAGGCATAAAACGAGAGAAAGGACTGGAGCAAGGATGGGAGAAATGAGGACTGATGGGGTGGAAAAACTAAAGGAACAAATGCCACAGATACTCTGGAAATTGAATCCACTGAAATGAAGCACTCTCCGTTTTCCCTCTGC